>JAIUZE010070661.1:0-62711 GCA_022085475.1 Heliosperma pusillum | reverse complement strand
TGTTTTCCTTGTTATTTCTTATAGGAGAAGACTTTGAAGACGAGTTTGGAGACTCGTATATATTGGGTGAAGATTAGGAGAAGGGTTTTTATTATATATCTCTTATTATTATTTTGGTGCTAATTATTTTGGCTAGCTAAGGTAACAATTCCGTTTTACTCGACGAATTAATGTCACATAGGTTTTAGTTTATGTTCATGTTATGGTTATTTAGGATTTGAGTTAGTAATATTGCCTTTAGTTTTATTTATTTGGATTTTGGTTCATCTTTATTTTTGGTTCATGTTTTTATGATTTATGGATTTTTAGTTAGTAATATGTTAAGTAGTAATTATTATGTTGTTTTATGATTTTTGATGATTTTTATGTTGTATGGAATTTTTATGATGTTTTATGATTCTTGATGATTTTTAAGTTGGAGGAAATTTTTATGTTGATTTATTGTTCTTTATGAATTTTATGGTTTTTCATAAGTTATGATTTTTATGTTGTTTAGGAAATTTAAACAAGTTTAGTGTTCTTGAAGAATTTTGATGATTTTTACTAAGTTATGATTTTTATGATTTTGTATGAATTTTTAACAAGTTTAGTGTTCTTGAAGAATTTTGATGATTGTTACTAAGTTATGATTTTTATGATTTTGTATGAATTTTTAACAAGTTTAGTGTTCTTGATAAATTTTGATGATTTTCCATAAGTTATGATTTTTATGATTTTGTATGAATTTTAACAAGTTTGGTGTTCTTGATACATTTTGATGATTTTAATAAGTTATGATTTTGTGTGGAAGATTGTTAAAATGGTTGTTTGATGATTAAAAACAAGTTTGGAATTGATTTGGAGTGATGGAGGATTGAACCGAGAAAGGGGCAAGAACCGGGTCCAAACCAGACCGGTCCAGGCCGGTTCAGACCCGGTCTGGGTTGGTCAAGGTGGGTCCGGGTTTTGGTTTGGGTTGTGTCGATGTTTGGTTGTTTAATCGTTGTTTTGACGGGTTTTAATTATGTTAAAGCATGCGGGAAATATTAGAAAACGGTTTTAGTACAAGTTAGAAAAATCAGCCACTTTAGCCCATTTAGGCCGTGGGGCCCAAATCAGGCCCATGTGGGTCCGGCCCAATTCAGCCCGTGGGGCCCACCTTGGGACTCGTGTCGGTTTTTGAGTTATCGTCATTTTTATCGTGTTTTGTAATATTTAGCAAGTGGGAAATATTAATAAGTAAAATATTTAATTAAAAGGTTTTCATAAAATTATTATTTCTCACATGTTAGAAATTATAATGCGAGATTGTAGTTTACGTTGAAATCATTTAAGTCAAGCGGGTTTTAGGTATAATATGATAATTCACATGTTAGAAGTAGTAATAAAATAACATGTAATGAATATGTTGATTTTATGTCTATGTGATAACGACTCTGCTTCTAGCCGGTTTGATCCAACGGGTTTGGACAAACTAAGATCTAGTCAGCCCCGATTTGACTGATGACCCGTCGCGGGACTCGGGTCGGGGATTTGTCTTCAAGTCTGGTTGTATTTAATTATTGAATTAGCCTTAGTAGATATAAGGCGATATGATATTTGATTACTATTTATATGCAATTAGTCACATGATAGGATGTATTCCCGTGACTGTTTGTTTATATGGTTGGTGTCGTGTTGACTAAGTACCCATAGAGAATTATGGATATATGGCGTCTTGAACATTCTAATTCTAAATGAGTAGCTTGGACCATGACATTGATAGGCAGGTACTGTCTTTAACGAGTATATGTTCACTTGTTGATAGCTTTTGTGTCTCGGCTTGGTGGGTTTATATCCAAGTCGGGGCATGGCTGCCTGATCCGTTTTGGGACTGGAGTCAGCTTAAGTACTAGCCATCTCTGCTTAGGGGGTCGCCTAGTAGAGTTTCTCATAGACGTTTATGTCATGGGACGGGGAATGGAATAGCTGTTGTCGCTAGGTCTGATCAGTCTAGGACTAGGATGTTTTCCTACCTTGTGGTATAGCCTCGAGTTACAGAAGTCTTCTATTGACTGTCCTGAGAACTTATGCCTGTTTGTAGACGTATTGGTCTTTCATGTATGTATGATTCTATGAGTTCTAGAAGGTGAGATGCAAGCCGGCTAGGATTGATAGAGTTGGATTAACGGTTGTTAACTGATTCACATGATTACGTGTTGATTAGGGTTTGAGTGTATCAGGGCCATGTTACTTGGTAACCGCTGAGCCAGCATACCAGCTTCCCTACCTCGAGTTTTCTTTTATTACCGGATTCACATGATAGCTTTCATATGATAGGTTATATGTTAGTTAACTGTTTCATGACATGAAAACCATATCATATATGTTAAGGTTTTGTATTTTCGATATACATTGCTTTTATGTTTTTCATGTTTCATTAACCTCGACATTTCGTGGCTGGGAGAACTCGGAGTTACTCCCCACTGACTGTGGCTTCCGTGTTTATATTTAATGCGGTCGAACAGGTGGTGTTGCATATTTGGGTACATGGACGAGCTAGCGAGCGAAGTATTTACCTTGGACCTATATTCGGTTCATAGTTTGTATATTATTGTACACACTTTTATTTCCGTATTTATACGGGAGATATGTCTCCCGTCTTGTACATTTCGTTTGTAGAATATTATTTCCGTTTTGTAATGACCTTTTTTATTTTATGACACCTTCGTTTTGTACTATCTTATTTCTTTTATGTATTTAAATAATTTTTTTTCTTTCCGCAAATTTGAGGGTGTCACAGTTGGTATCAGAGCTATTTTGCTCCCGACGCACGTTTGTGTACCCTTGCATAAATAACTTGACCTTAATAAAATAATAAACCGTGAGATAGAAGGGTAAGATGGGTAGCTTAGGATTTATGTTGTAGTCTCTTTGTTCTTGCTAAATGATAAGTACTAATCTGTGTTTTAATTTTGCAAGATGCCTCCGAGGATTGACAACACTATTTTAGCCGCTCTTACCGTCATTATCCAAAACCAGCAAAATCTGCAAAACCAGCAAGCTAATCCGATTCCTACTCCTGTTCCTGATCGGGAGAGACACGGGAGTTATACGTGGGTTGCTTCACAGCTATCGAGGAGCCAAGCAAAAACCTACGATGGCGAAGTGGATCCCGTTAAACTTTCGGTGTGGTTACGAGAGATGGAGAAGAGTTTTTCTCTTTATGATGTCCTTGAAGAGGACAAGGTCCGTCTAGCTTCTCACGTCTTAGAGAAGGAAGCGGATCAGTGGTGGACTCTTTCAGGTCCTACTGCGAAGTTGGAGCCTAATTTTGGGTGGGCTCGTTTCCGTGAGCTCTTGGAAGCGAGGTTTTACCCCGACGAGTTGAGACAACAAAAGTTGAAGGAGTTCATGGATTTTAAACAAGGACTTTCGTTCAGGAGTTACTACCCGGT
Organism: Heliosperma pusillum; assembly: GCA_022085475.1. Taxonomy (NCBI): domain Eukaryota; kingdom Viridiplantae; phylum Streptophyta; class Magnoliopsida; order Caryophyllales; family Caryophyllaceae; genus Heliosperma; species Heliosperma pusillum. The sequence goes on along the minus strand of JAIUZE010070661.1, from coordinate 59,295 downwards.
TCAATGAGTTGGCCATTATGCCACTCGACTTATTAGGGTTAGAGGAAGGCAGACAAGGTTTCTTTTATCTGGGAAAGCTTTCTCCCCAGATAAAGGGGAAGATTAGTAGAGGTTCCACTTCCTTTGTCTCGATCTATAATGATGCCATCTGGGCGGAGAGTTCTATCAGGGAGATTGCCGAGGAAGCTCGTGCTTCTTATGTCGCTCCTAATGCCTTTGGCAAGAGACCTTTATATCCTTCATCTCGACCTTCCTTTTCTCCCTCTTTTTCAAACAAGAGGAGAAACTTCCAGAGCGGACCGGCTAACCAGAGAAACCGTCCCTTTGTGCCGAGTATCAACAACGACCTTAAAGGTCGTGTCTGCTTTACATGCAAGATGCCTATTCACCCGGGTGTTGGCTGCTTCAACAAGCCGTTTGTGTGTTACTTTATTTGCAAGAAATAGGGTCCACCAAGGCGAAATGATGTCCTGAGAGGAAGGGTTTACGGTGTCTACACGGTTATTTCTGGGAGAACTAAAGGGTCGTATTTTTATTATGAGCCGTTGCTGAGGCGGATGCCCAACACCGATATTGTGACGGGTATGTTCTTCGATTTATGATTTTACCGTGTTTAATGTATTTGACACGGGAGCTTCTTTATCTTTTATTTTCCATGGAGGACTATTCCGATAGTTACGCTTAAGCGTCAGTAGGAGAAACTACTCCTATATCGTACCATCCGGAGAAGTGTATTTTCATGGCTCTTATCTTCATTCCGACATTCCAATATCCATAAATGGATCTATTTTTTCGGCGAATCTTTTACGTTTTCCTCTTGAAGAGTTCGATATTATTTTGGGCATGGATTGGTTATCTACTCATCATGCTCGATTCGAGTGCCGTGATCAGAAAATTATTCTTAAAAGTCCTTTGGGTGCTCGTATTTCTTATCAAGGGGGTAGAAAGCAAGCTAGTGTGAAGTTAATCTCAGCTATGAAAATGTTGAATGTTTTAAAGAAGGGTCATCAAGCATTTCTATGTGTAGTGACTACTTCCGATTCTTCCCTTCCTTCTTTAAAGGATGTTCCTATTGTTCGGGAAGTTCCCGATGTATTTCCCGATGAATTACCCGGGATTGCTCCTGAAAGGGATGTTGAATTTTCCATTGATCTAGTTCCTGGCACTGGACCAATTGCCAAAGCTCCTTATCGTATGGCTCCTTCTGAATTGAAGGAGTTGAGAATTCAACTTGATGATTGATAGGAAAGGTTTTATTAGGCCTAGTGCTTCTCCTTGGGGTGCTCCCGTAGTATTTGTCAAGAAGAAAGACGGTTCTATGCGAATGTGCATTGATTATCGTGAATTGAACCGTGTCACAATCAAAAACAAATATCCTCTTCCTCGTATCAATGATCTTTTTGACCAATTACGGGGTGCTTCTACTTTTTCAAAGATTGATCTTAGATCGGGTTATCATCAAATTCCCGTTCGGGAAGAAGATATGCCCAAGACTGCTTTTAGCTCGAGGTATGGTCATTTCGAGTTCAATGTGATGCCATTCGGTTTGACTAACGCTCCAGCAATATTCATGGATCAGATGAATCGTACCTTCAGGGAGTACCTCGATAAATGTGTGGTGGTATTCATTGATGACATTCTTATCTTTTCAAAATCTAAGGAAGAACATGCTATTCATCTTCGAACCATTTTGGGTGTTCTTCGACGCCAAAAGTGGTATGCTAAGTTCTCCAAATGTGAATTCTGGTTGCCCGAGGTATCCTTCCTTGGTCATGTCATTTCCAAAGACGGTGTTATGGTCGATCCAGCTAAAATTGAGGCGGTTGTGGATTGGAAAAGTCCGAAAAATGTGTCCGAGATACGGAGTTTCCTTGGTTTAGCGGGTGATTATCGTCGGTTTGTGCAAGATTTCTCCAAATTAGCAAGACCGATGACTCAATTGCTAAAGAAGGAAGCAAAGTATATTTGGACTGATGAATGTGAAATTGCCTTCTTAGAATTGAAGAAGAGATTGACTACCGCAACGGTTCTAACTTTACCAGATGATGAAGCCGATTATGATGTTTATTGTGATGCTTCAAAGCATGGTTTGGGATGTGTCTTGATGCAGAATAGAAAGGTTATTGCTTATGCTTCTCGACAACTCAGGGTTCATGAAGTGAATTATCCGGCTCATGATCTTGAGTTAGCAGCTGTAGTACATGCCTTGAAAACTTGGAGACATTATCTTATTGGAGTTCATTGCCGAATTTACAACGATCATAAGAGCTTGAGGTGCATATTTACTCAGAAGGAATTGAACATGAGGCAGAGAAGATGGTTAGAGTTGGTGAATGATTATGATGCTGAGTTGATTTATCACGAGGGAAAAGCAAATGTCGTAGCAGAGGCTTTGAGTAGGAAGACTAGTCATTCATTAAATGCTCTTGGTACTTTACCCGATGAGCTGGTAACCGAGTTTCAGAAGCTTCAGATACAGTTCGTTGGGAAAGGATTTGAGTATCTTGGTGCTTTGACCGCGGAACCTGATTTTTATCGTGAGATTCGTACTTGTTTACCGGAGGATGCTACTTTTATCGCCATTCGAGCAAAAATATCACTTGGGCAAGCTAAGGATTGTTTGGTGGATAATGATGGTTACCTTCGTTACCATGGTCGAATGTATGTTCCGAGAAGTGCCGAGTTGAGGAAGAGAATTCTTGATGAAGCTCACCTTTCTCCTTATTCTATTCATCCGGGTGGCGACAGAATGTATAAAGATTTGAGACCACAATTCTGGTGGCCTAGGATGAAGATTGAAGTGAAGGCGTATGTTAGTCGATGTCTTACTTGTCAGAAGGTGAAGATTGATCATCAAAGACCCGGAGGTTTGCTGCAACCTTTGGAGATTCCTCTGTGGAAATGGGAGTCTATTTCTATGGACTTCGTGATGGCCTTACCTACTACTTCTAGTGGAAAGAATGGCATCTGGGTTATTGTAGACCGTCTGACCAAGTGTGCTAGATTCGTGCCTATCAAAGAAACTGGGAGTATAGATATCTTAGCCCGTGCTTATGTGGATGAGATAGTGCGTTATCATGGAGTGCCTAAAAGTATAGTTTCAGATCGTGATCCGAGATTCTGTTCCCGATTCTGGACAGCGTTGCAAGAAGCCATGGGTAGTAAATTGTTGATGAGCACAACATTTCATGCCGCTACTGACGGTCAAACTGAGAGAACGATCCAAACCTTGGAGGATCTTCTTCGATCTTGTGCTTTAGACTTTCATGCATCTTGGGAGAAGAGTTTGCCTTTGGTGGAATTTTCTTATAACAACAGTTATCATGCATCTATCAAGATGTCACCTTATGAGGCTTTATACGGTAGGAAATGCAGTAGTCCGGTTTGTTGGGATCAAGTGCAAGATGATCATATGTTGAGTCCCGACATCGTGACCGAAACAATTGATCAAGTTCAAGTCATTCGAGAACGAATGAAAGCCGCTCAAGATAGACAGAAATCCTATGCCGATGTTCGTCGTCGACCGCTTGAATTTGATGTTGAAGACCGTGTATTCCTTAAGGTATCACCAATGAAAGGAGTGAAACGGTTTGGAGTGAAAGGGAAGTTGAGTCCTAAATATATTGGGCCGTTTCGTGTGCTTCAAAGAGTTGGTCCTGTTGCTTATCGTCTGGAATTGCCTCCGAACTTGAGCAAAGTTCATGATGTGTTCCATGTTTCGCAATTGAAGAAGTATATCAGTGATCCGAGTCATATTATTCAAGAAGAAGTGTTGGACTTGGAACCGAATTTGGCTTTGGAAGAAAGGCCGATTCGTATACTTGAAAGGGCTAACAAACAACTCCGAAACAAGGTGGTGCCTTTAGTTCGTATCCTTTGGCGTTGTGAAAACGTCGAATCAGAAACTTGGGAACCCGAAGCTAAAATATTAGCTAAATATCCCGAGCTCTTTGCTTGAGGTAAATTTCCTTCTTTCTTTCCTCTTTCTATTCGATTTAACCGTTCGAAGATTTCGTACCTTCTATCGATATTCTTGATGCTGACGAGAACCTGTCGTTCCGTAGATAAGACCCCGTATTTTATTACAAATATATTTTTAACAGTTTTGAAATAGACCTACATATATGTTACATTCCTTCTTCTAAGTTTCGAGGACGAAACTTTTTAAAAGGAGGGGTGATTGTAACAACCCGAAAAGTACCCAATTTGCTTAAGCAATAGCTTAGGGATACTTTTCAGTAGAACTTAAGTTTTTAATATAGGAATTTTTGTTCCGAGTCGTATTTTGAAATTCCGCGTTCGTATTTGGAATTTTTGAGAGATTTCATGAAAAGACCGTTTTTGGTCGTCTTTGACTTTTCTTGACTTTTAAATCGTCTTTGACTTTTTCTTGACTTTTTAAAGTTGTCATTTACTTTTCTTGGCTTTTAAAGTCGTCTTAAACTTTTCTGAACTTTTAAGTCATTTTGACTTTTCCCGACTTTTTAGTCGATTTTGACTTCCGTTGACTTTTCCCGACTCGGCTTGCGATTTTGAAGACCGAAGTTTTATTTAAAAAAATAATATTTTTGATTTATTTTTATTTCGATTTATTAAGATTTGTCATAATTTAATAAAATTATTTAGAATTTATTTGGAATTTAAAGAATAACTTTTACGGTTTTTAACCAATCGTCATTTAACTATTCACGACGCATCGTAAAGCGCGCAACAAGATCGAAACTCGACTTTGGCATGAGTCACGAGGCCATGTCATCGTTTTTCCACTCACGATTGGATATTTTAATTGATTCGATTAAAATAATACAAATATCTTAGATATTTGTTACTTTATCGATCCGTCAACGGAGATTACGCAAATCGAGCAAAAACAGACCCGAATCACCTCAAACCACACGGCTCCTTAAAGTCCTCTAATAGCCTTGATATTTTGATTACTTTTGATTACAATATCATAATATCTAGATCACTATTCGCTTTATCGATCAATTAACGAAAATTACGCAAAACGCTCGAAATCAGACCCGTTTTCTCACCATTCCACAAGGCTCAAAAGTCCTCTAATAGGACTTGATATTTCATTACTTTTGAATACAATATCTTAATATCTAGATATTTGGTGTAATTAACTTTATCGTTAATTATATTTAATCGTTTACCGTAAAACAATTATTAAACGCGAGTCAATTACGGAACAACAATTTCAAAACTCGACACCTTTATGTGTCTATAAACACACGGCACACCCCCACCCCATATGACTCACAAACAACTTTTCATTTTACAACAAATCAAAATAAGATCAAAACCTCACTTTATTTAATCGTTCTTCGCGTTCTTCATCGTTCATCAATCGTTCTTCATCGTTCTTGAGCAAAACCTCCATAAATCCTTCATTTCTTAATTAAATCCTTCCTAATTTATATTTCTAGGATCTCCTCTTCGCTCTCAATCTTCTAGTACGGTTTATTTTCAATTCCGTCAAGATCGTTTTCAACATTTAATTATGGAAAATTAAGTTTAAGTTCTAATAATTGTTTTTCTTGTTATTTCTTATAGGGGAAGAGTTTGAAGACGAATTTGGGGACTCTTATATTTTGGGTGAAGACTAGTAGAAGGGTTTTCTTATTTATATTTTCTTATATTTTGTGCTAAGTGGATTTTGCTAGCTAAGGTAACATTTCCGATTTACTCGACGAATTAATGTCACATAGCCTTAGTTTGTTTTTGTAGTCTTTAGTTTTGGCTCATGTTATAGTATTTAAGAGTTAAGTTAGTAACATAGCCTTTAATTTGATTTATTTGGATTTTGGTTCATCTTTATTCTTGGTTCATGTTTTATGATTTATGGATTTTTAGGTAGTAATATGTTAAGTAGTGATTATTATGTTGTTTTATGATTCTTGATGATTTTTTATGTTTTATGGAATTTTTATGTTGTTTTATGATTCTTGATGATTTTTATGTTTTATGGAATTTTTATGTTGTTTTATGATTTTTGATGATTTTTATGTTTTATGGAATTTTATGTTGTTTTATGATTCTTGATGATTTTTAAGTTGTAGGAAATTTTATGATGATTTAAGTGTTCTTGATGATTTTTAAGTTGTAGGAAATTTTTATGATGATTTAGTGTTCTTGAAGAATTTTAATGATTTTTACTAAGTTATGATTTTTATGTTGTTTAGAAAATTTTAACAAGTTTGTTGTTCTTGATGAATTTTGATGATTTTTAACAAGTTATAATTTTTAAGTTGTTTATTAAATTTTAACAAGTTTAGTGTTCTTGACAAATTTTGATGATTTTTAATAAGTTATGATTTTGTAAGGATGGATGTTAAAATGGTTGTTTGATGATTAAAACAAGTTGGAAATGATTTTGGTGGTGTTTGTTATTGAACCGTGGGTGAGGGTATGAACCGGGTCCAAACCAGACCGGTCCAGGCCGGTTCAGACCCGGTCTGGGTTGGTCAAGGTGGGTCCGGGTTTTGGTCTTTGGGTTGTGTCGATGTTTGATTGATTGGTTGTTGTTTTGACGGGTTTTAAATATGTTAAAGCATGCGGGAAATATTAGGAAACGGTTTTAATGAAAGTTGTAAAAATCTGCCATTTTTCAGCCAAAACAGCCGTGGGGCCCAAAACAGGCCCATGTGGGTCCGGCCCAATTCAGCCCGTGGGTCCCACCTTGGGACTCGTGTCGGTTTTTGAGTTATCGTCATTTTTATCGTGTTTTGTAATATTTAGCAAGTGGGAAATATTAATAAGTAAAATATTTAATTAAAAAGGTTTTCATAAAATTATTATTTCTCACATGTTAGAAATTATAATACGAGATTAGTTACGTTGAAATCATTTAAGTCAAGCGGGTTTTGGGTATAATATGATAATTCACATGTTAGAAGTAGTAATAAAATAACATGTAATGAATATGTTGATTTTATGTCTATGTGATAAAGACTCTGCTTCTAGCCGGTTTGATCCAACGGGTTTGGTCAAACTAAGATCTAGTCAGCCCCGATTTGACTGATGACCCGTCGCGGGACTCGGGTCGGGGATTTGTCTTCATGCATGGTTGTATTTAATTAATGAATTAGCCTTAATAGATATGAGGCGATATGATATATGATTTTATTGATATGCAATTAGTCACATGATAGGATGTTTTCCTGTGACTGTTTAATTATATGGTTGGTGTCGTGTTGACTAAGTACCCATAGAGAATTACGATTATATGGCATGTTAAGTCGTATCTTGGCCATGTTTTAAAGGTAACCTCTGAGTTAAGATATTAGTTTGGTTCGGCCATTGTAATTCTAAATGAGTATCTTGGACCATGACATTGATAGGTCCGTACTGTCTTTAACGAGTATATAGTTCATGGTTAATAGCTTTTGTGTCCCGGATTGGTGGGTTTATATCCAAGTCGGGGCATGGTTACCTAATCCGTTTTGGGGTTGGAGCCAGCTTAAGTACTAGCCATCTCTGCTTAGGGGGTCGCCTAGTAGAGTTTCTTGTGTACTTCTGGTCACGAGACGGGGAATGGAATAGCTGTTGTTACTAGGTCTGATCAGTCTAGGACTAGGATGTTTTCCTACCTTGTGGTATAGCCTCGAGTTACAGAAGTCTTCTATTAACTGTACTAGGAACTTATGCCTGTTTGTAGAGGTATTGGTCTTTCTGTATGTATGATTCTATGAGTTCTAGAAGGTGAGATGCAAGCCGGCTAGGATTGATAGAGTTTGGATTAACGATTGTTAACTGATTCACATGATTACGTGTTGATTAGGGTTTGAGTGTATCAGGGCCATGTTACTTGGTAACCGCTGAGCCAGCATACCAGCTTCCCTACCTCGAGTTATATTTTATTATCGGATTCACATGATAGCTTTCATATGATAGGTTATATGTTAGTTATTTGTTTCATAACATGAAAAGCATATCATATATGTTAAGTTTTGTATTTCTATATACATTGCTTTTATGTTTTTCATGTTTCATTAAACTCGACATTTCGTGGCTGGGAGAACTCGGAGTTACTCCCCACTGACTGTGGCTTCCGTGTTTATATTTAATGCGGTCGAACAGGTGGTGTTGCATATTTGGGGTACATGGACGAGCTAGCGAGCGAAGTTTTTACCTTGGACCTATATTCGGTTCATAGTTTGTATATTATTAGATACACTTTTATTTCCGTATTTATACGGGAGATATGTCTCCCGTCTTGTATATTTATTTTGTAGAATATTATTTCGTTTTGTAACGAACCTTTTTATTATGTAATGACACCTTCGTTATATATTCGTATCTTTTATGTATTTAAATAATTTTTTTTTCTTTCCGCAAATTTGAGGGTGTTACAGCAACAGTTATATATCATTACCCAATTTATCCTCAAACTGAATAGATAATGGAAAGTGTTGATCAATTTCTACCTCCACCATTATCCTAGCAAAACCCAGGAATTTTTTGCAAGAGTAATATCATCAACCCTTATGTAATACCAATCAATCCGGATAGTTTCTCCAAACATTTAACACCCCAGAACGTTAAGTCTAAACCCAACAATTTAATCCAAATAGGGACTTTCTTCCCAGAAACCTTAGTAATTCTAACAGAACGGTCCCAAGGCATAATCATAATGGCTTTACCATCAAAAATGAACATACCATTTTCAAGCACTAATTTATGATGTTCAGGCTTAGAAGCTCTGACAACAAAAAGACCAGAAGGGAGAAAAGAGATAGAAGCAATATCATACAATGACCAAATCCTTCAAAAAAACCCTCTAGGACTCCTCTAGAGGGATTAGCTCCCATCATGTATCCATAGACCGCTAGTTTCCAGAAATTAATCTCATCTTTAACATCATCCAATGATAACTTCAACGCTATTCCATATCTCACACCTATTTCAGGCCCAGTTTCAATGATAGGCGCCAACCTGGAACCTGACATCCCCTCCTTATTCTTCTTCCTCGATTGTACACTTCTCCAGTCATCACCACATTCCTCTGTATTATCCGACGAAAATTCCTCAGACGGATGTAGGATGGACGCAACATAATTCTTTACACTTTCAATTATTTCTGAAACTAATTCAACATTAACACTCACTTTTTTGTTACTAGAAGTATTGTTATTGTGAATAGTTGATCTATTATTATTATTAGTAATAATTGATGAACTAGTATTTTTATTCTGATTTTTTTTTACTATGATTAGGATGATTCCTTGTATTTGTCTTTGCCATTTCACTGAAAATACAATAAACCCTAAAAACAAATTAGAGCAAACTCTCTCATCCTCCTTCTCTCTAACTTTCTCTCTCATCATCCTTCTATCTGTGATTCATATGCTAAGTTGTTAAGTTGTTTACTTGTTTGGTATTTTGATGCTTAATTATAATATAATATAACTAGAAGAACCTCAGGTTACTCCTCACAAACTGTAGCAGTCATATTTAATGAATGAACAGGTTGCAGGTTTGTACTTAATTGTGGTTTTAACGAGTGAGCTAGCGAGAATTGTACTTACAATGATTGACCTTTCACGTTGTTGTTTATATTAGTGTTTATTATCGTATTTGTCATTACAAAGGGATCGATATCCCTTACATTTTTCTAAATTGTATTTTGTCTACAAGATTTCTTAAACTTTATTTTATGGTTTTATGAATTAGTGACATTCATGGTTTTGTTTTTAATCTTTTTAAATTCTCCTCTTTTTTGTTGTAATGGCTCTATTTGTTTTGATGTATAACAGTGGGGTGTTACAATTTCTATCATAACTATAACGCTTTCGACGCATATTTGTAACCACAATGACCTTTTTCTTACTTGATTTTCCTCCCTTTAAGAAATTGTACCTCAACCTTAAAAAATTAGACCAATGAATAATGAATGAGCGATATATAGGTAATCATAAGGACCTAAGTAGGTAGTTTTCATTGTGGCTACTCCTTGTTAGGTCCTAACTTGTTTAAGCTTGAATTAAGTGTTGTTTTATACATGCTTTGATCCATCGTCATGATTTTGACCGAGTGAAGGACTAGAATGAATACATTTTGCTTAATATTGAAGATTCGATAGGCCATTTGAAGGGTGATTATCCTCTCAAAGATACTTCTTGTATATATTGTACCTTGCCTTATTCGTTTTATCTTGATGTTTTATCATCTTTTAATTTCTCCTCTGTTTGGAAGCTACTCTTGTATCATTCCACCTTAGTCACCCTTTGTGTTATGTGCTTCTTCTTAGGACCGTAGTTGATACCTCTGCTTTATTTAGTAGAATGTTAACCTCGGTTGAACAAATTTAGAATTTTGTGGAAAATGTGTAGAATAAAGTTGCATTCCAGAGTAGTAAGTTATTGTATTATTAGAGAGTGTGGTGAGTCGTGCTTTTGATACTATTTTCCATAGTTCCTTGACATGAAATTAGTGTAGATTGATGGATTAATTAGTTCCATAGTTCGGTTTGAGAGTTTGATGATCTAAAAATTATCTTGTGAATAATGCCTATGATTGGACTAGTTGATCTAGAGAGAAAATTTGAATGCTACTTTGAGGTTTAACATGCATGTGAGACTAAGTGGTTTCATGGAGAAGTGCAAGTGCATGTTTTAGATATATAGATTAACAATGTTTAACTCAATTTCTTGGGTTCAAGGATAAGGCATCAATTTATGATATCACAGACACATATGAAGTGACGAAGTGTTATGATAGGTTGAAGTTTGTTACTTGAGGATTAAATATGGATTAAAGTTTAATGATGTGGTCTTTGAAGGAAATGCTTAGGGGCGGTAATGGTGACCTTTGATTTGGCGTTGTTCCTTGGTATTAGGCGATCATGGACTATTTGAATTATAAAGTACCTATTATAGAGAAGTCTTGGTTAATCATATGGTTTTAGAGAACTTTTGAGGTTGTGTATGTGGAGTATATTTGAGATAAAAGGATGATATTCTTCTTGAGTGGTTAGTGCCACTTTTGGGATCCGAAATATGTGAAAGAATGGATGAGTATGAAAACTATACTAGCTAGCTTAGTGGATTGTCTAACTTACATTTTTATTAGTATTTCTTTCCTACTAATGTTTGTTAAATTTTTAGGTAATTTGAAAAAAAAAAAAAGAGAAATAAATAGTTTGAAAATATGATTAAAGTGAAAAAAAAAGATAAAAAAAAAAGTTGATTAACCAATGGTAGGAGAAAAAAGAAAATGTTGAAAATCAATCGATGGGAGTTGAAAATCTTATTGTAAATGAAACTTGAAGTTGTGAGTGTTTTAGAGGACATGAGGCTGATGTGTGAACAGTTTTGCTAAGCTTGAAATCAAACCCTAAATTCTCCTCATATTAATTCCTTCACTCTTTTGAAAATTATATTAACAAAAAAGGTCATTACACCATTTCAACATCCTAAAAGACTACCAAACAACCAGTAAACTACCGATAGTTAAAAACATTTTAGGCAAAAGCTTTCAAACTTGGTCTCCCTGACCACCATCACCTTCAACCGCGCCTAATTCCAGTTCTACAGTGACAGGTACATGCTCCGGGCCAGCTGGGGTCTCCACGGCAGGAGCCTTCTCCTCCTTCTTCTCTGAATCCTCCAGGTCATTAAGCAAGCTCAGGTCCGACTTGATAGGAAAAGCCTCATCAAATTGGCTTTCTTCCTCCTCCAAGTCCCTGTTGGTGTGAGACCCAGCCTGGAACTCCCTTAGGCGCTGCACCTAAGGCTCTCAGGCCACATACACCACCGCCTGAGAAAGGTCCTCAACCACCTCCACCTGGCCCTCTGATACCTTTAACTGGTCGATGGCTTTCTTCAGACCAGCAGAGAGGGTGCAATTTACATTCGAGTTGGTCCTGAGCCACGTTCTCTTTGGAGATCGCCTCAGCTAGCTGGGTCTCTAAAGCCGCACACCTATCATTGGCATTATTCACCTCCCAAGCCATCCGAGTATGCTTCTGACAAGCAAAAAGAGACCTTTCGAAGACATACAACAGGAAAACAAGATGGAATAAGGAACTTGCTTAGGGATACAAAACCAAGAGGTACAAAATAAAGTCAAAACTACGCACATCAAAGGCATGCTCTACAGTCTCATTAAAGACTGCAGGGACCGAAGTAGAGATGAGAGAGTAGAGGGGCCCACGCAACAAGAATTGGCCCATTAGCGGCCATAAAGTGACGTCATCTTGGCTGCCATACCCAGAAGGGATCCGCAGCACGGTGGAGGACTGAGTAGGAGCAGGACGAGGTGCCACCGTGGCAAAGGGAGTCACAGAAATAGCTACCGTCTCTGGTGGGGCCGTAGCTTTCTTCTTCGAAGGAGGGTTGGCAAAACTTCGACCCATCTTCCTTTTTGTTTTCGCCAACAGAGTGTCCACAACTAGAAAAAAAAAAGGAGAAAAGCAATCAAGAAAAAGGTCTTCAAAGGAATCTACATACTAATAGTGGAAGAATCACCACAAGCCATCTTACCTCCGGTAGCGCTTTCGATTTTTCGGCCTTCACCGCTTCCACAGACACAGATTCCCCAAATTCAAGGGTACCTTCAGGAACACCATAAGATTAACGAGCGAGGAGCTAAGGATACCTCATATGATCATCAAAAATACCGTTGACCTCCGTACGGCAGAATCATCAGGGGACAGTTGAGGTTGCTTTAAACCTGCACAAGAAAGTCAGTAAGCATGGTGAAATAATCAAATATGTAAGAATAGAAGAAAAAGGAGTACATGTGGAGGAACCCTACTTGTCACGTAGATATTCAGGTACGGGAACAATGGAGTCAATTCTGATAAAGATAAAGTAGTGGTACCACCGCCATCTTTCACCTTAACAAGCATAATAACACTCGGCACCGTGTGGTCAACGGTTCAAAGGGTCATCTCGCCATGGCCCAGTGAACGGTACATATACAAATGAGCTAGGTCAGCAAGACTTAAGCCGAAATCATGGACCTCGTTCAGAGCACGTAGAGAGATTAACACTTTCCAGGCAGATGGCCAGACCTGGTAGCGGTAGGTTGCCAAGTCGTTGAAATTATAGAATTCCTAAGCCAAGTTTGGAAAAGGAAACGCCAGACTTAGAGCGAAGGGGTACTCATACATACATGCCCACCCAAGGCGATATGCATCACCCCTTTGGCGAACCGAGCTCGTATCAAGGGAAGTTCCTCCGGCGTAAAACCGGAGTCACAAGCATGTACAGACGTGAGGGTCCCAAGATATGGAAGCTCCTCAGCATCAGCCCCAGCAGCAGAGGACGAGGAGATTTGGTCTTTCGTTTTGCGGCAAATAAGGAAAATAAACAGAAATAATACAAGGGAGAGGGAAGTACCAGGGGAAGGAAATTGAGCGGAAAAAAAGAATGAAAGATGAAGTGAAGAGGGATAAGGGTTATATTTATAGAGGGGATTGATAACGGTTGAGGAGAGTTATGGAGGGAGTAGGGGAACGTGGCGATGGGACATGCAGGAGACGGTTGACAAGACTCTCACAGAAACCGAAAAAGAGAAATCGTCATCCATACACGTGTCGCAGGATGAAGATTTATGGGAGCAATTGTTGGGGTTAATTTGTGAAGCACATGGATCAGTGTCGTGGCACGCAATCATTGGAGGAAAGAAAGCATATGGATTAAGAGAAAAGGCAAGATCAATGGTCCAAAATCAATGCAACAAACACATATGGATAACAGCTATTTTCATACTCAGTCAATAACCGCTCCCATAAAAATCGAACCTGCAAAGCAAGACTCGGAGGGGGAGCAAAGAGTCGTTAGGGTTTTGTGATCACATTATAATTAGGAGAAAGCGAAATGGAACGAGACGCTCAATACTCACCAACTCTCAAATTCAGCAGTAGCAATTCTCACCCTAATTATTCCCTAATCCTTTATATATTGTTTATAGCATTAAGTTCGAATACATTGTAGCTGCAGAGCAAGTACTTACTTCATTTTTAATGCATACATTTGGAGGGATTCCTACTTCCCCCGCGGTTTTTTTTCATATTGGGATTTCCGTGTCACCAATTCCTTGTGTCTTTACTTTTCTTGTACACTTACTTTCGTTTGATTCTTCAGTTTATACTATTAGAGTAGCCACTTTGAAAACCCCCCTAGCCTAAAAAATACATAATTAGTAAGGTTTTACAAAACAACTACTTTGATCAAATAATGTTGGTAGAATAGTTTAGTGAAAAAAAAAATTATCTAAAGTTATTCACAATTTATTAGAATCTTTGCCTAGTAACATTTTATCATATAATGGTCATATTTTATCATAATATAAATTCTCATTGAATACGGGCACTATTCGTCACAAGCTGAAAACGGATAGTGATCTCTCACAATATGTAAGTGGGCAAAGCAAATAGATGGTAAATGGAACCCCCACTTATCCTCCCACTTGCATAATGTGAGAAGGGCACTATCCGTCTTCAGCTTGTGACTGAAGACGAATAGTGCCCGTTTTCAGAGTAGTTATTATCATAAATAGATGGATATTGTCCATCTTAATTTCCTACTTTTGTCGTACTTCTCAAGGGAGACTTTCTAGGTAAGCATAAAGGCTTTTGTACAATAATAGAAATAGAAGCACGATTTCACGTGGTTAACCCCAGCGACGTATGAAACTGCTATCTAAGTTGGAGCAGGCGGCCAAGTATTCATTTAAAATTACTCTTAATCCAAATACATGAGGTGATTATCTAAGTGTATGTACTAAGGTTTTACGAGGTGATGGTAGTGCAAATAGATGAGGTGATCATCCAAGTCTACTAACGTTTTACGAGGTGATGGATTCCGCTGATTTCACGTGGTATTTCCCAGAATTATAATGACGAGGGAGTTGGTGATATCTTGACCATTAGAATGTTGAGCAGGCATTAACTTTGTCACCAAATCATTACAGACGAAAGACCATTACTCCACTATTCTTTGATAGTTGGCCCATCAATAGTTGGTGAAACTTTGTCTCGTGGTATTTCACGTTGCATTGAGATTATTCATAGTTGTTGCCAACGATTGTCCCAATTTTCACAAAAAAAGATGTTTTGCTTTGTGAAAATTTGAATACTTCTCAAGTTCTCATTGTCTCTCCTAGACACCCTTTTTGTGGATTGCTTTAAGTTGGAACTGGTATTAGTAATGCCTTGCAAATTATACGACCCAACTTTTAATAAATGATGATATAAAAACATGTAAAGAAAAGTAAAGTAATATTACATACATTATGGTTTATGTAGTATAATATAACTAGTTTTCGATTATGGTCCAGCCCTGGCTAACTGTATTTATCGTTTAAATTATATTTTTATATGAAATAGAATGCGTTAAACTTGATTAACTTATCGTACATTTATAAGCATTATGATATATTTTTTTATGAAATTTTTTAAATTTATGATAAAATGAAATTTATGAACCGGAATATGAGACACATATATTACACGCATGGTTAATATTACTCATTTCACTACATCCCCCTACTACTAAAAGATTAAGGCACTTCAATAGTTTTCCCGCTCAAATGCTCAATTATCAGTTGGGCCCACTTGTTTTTTGCTAAATTTGCTTAAGTTCTCAATATGTCAATCAAGGTCTACACAAATTATAAATCATTGCTGAAATATTACAATATTTGCTAAACTTGCTTAATTATTACCTCTGCTTAAAATAACTGCAAATTTTGTCCATATTTACACAAAAATCACATATGAAAATGTCATATAATTTCATGTATTTAATAATTTCGGTAGTTATGAATATGATATTTAATCGAGTCTAATATGTTTTTATCTTACTATCTTGCTATTATCTAAGAACTTTTCTAAGAGTAAAACAGGTTAAGTACTAAACAACTTGCCTATATAACACAATTATTTTGCTAATATCTAGGAACTTTTCTTTTGTCTTATTTTACTATTTGACCATTCTTAAGCTTAAGACGGGTCGACCCGACTTAAATGAGAATTTTTGTAATTACAATGATCCAAGATTTTATAAAATTTATTTACTTGCGTTTCATAAAATAATATATTTAATATTATATAACATCAAAAATAAAGTACAAACATTTTATTCAAATAAAATAAACGAAAATCCCCATACAAATAAAAAATCTAGAGATGAAAAGGAGGAGAGGAAGAAAGGAGGAAAGGAGGAAAGAAAGCTTCAAATATAAACATTTTATCCTAATTAATATTATTACTTCTTTGATCATTTTCCTTGCACATTGTCTTTATGGCCAGTGGTGGAAAGGAGGAAAGAAAGCTTCAAAAATTTCAATATATCAGGGATCAAGATGCTAATTTATTTCTTGCATATAGTCAAGATTGTATGGGATAAGAATATTGAGGCTATTATGTTAGTGTGGAAACCCATGTCCCACATCAGTGGTGTGAAAAGATGAAATAATATCTTTATAAGTGACCACTAAATAAAATAGTACGAGACCTTTTGTGAAGGTGTCCAGCAGTAAATCCGTGAGGGAAAGACCCAATGTAGACAATATCTTACTAAATCTTACTATTATGGACTGTGGACATTGACGCAACAGACGCCCAACAAGCGGTATTGATGCTTCAGCGCAACAAGTGGTATCAGAACACAAGGTTCGGCTTGGCTAGGCACATGAAAAAGCCTAAGGCACAAGACTTGAAGTAATGCCTTACACTATAAGGCGTGAAATTCTTATAGCTCGAGGGAGAGCTAATATGATTGCGAGAGGCAACATGAGTCTCACGACGATAAAACAGGTTGTCTAATGAAAAACCGTAAACGAATCGACAAGGTGGGTTGAGGCTTGATGGAGGTAACAAAAGTGGTACATGGTAACTGCAAAGGCAATCAGAAGTGGCGCATTGAGACACTAATGCCGACCCAATCCATGGTATATTGGGGAGTCACTAATAGAAAAATGACATTACGCAAGTTGAAAAGGCTACGGTTGTTAAAAATAACCGTAGCCTATTATAAAAGGCTACGGTTATTGGCAAACAACCGTAGCCAAAGGTATGAAAGTAAATAAAAGGCAACGGTTATTGTATGTACCGTAGCCGTATATAAGAAGAATCTACTTTAAAAAAAAAGTAAATATGGACCACATATTTCCTATTGTACGACCTTTCATTCCAGCCTTATCTTTACTTTCGTCCATCCAAAAACCAACTCATGACCCACAACAGCCTTATCACCGCCGACCTCTCTCCGACATCTACAGTGTTATCTCTGGATCATGAGTTAAGATGATGGTCCTTAGTTTGAAGGGAGCAGTGTTAGGGTGCAAACCCATGTTTCAAATCAATGATAAAAAGATAAAATAACATCTTTATAAGTGTCCATCAAATAGAATAGTTTGAGAACTTTGAAGAAGGAACAAGACTAAATACGTGAGGGCTTGGCATAAATCGAACAATAGCGTACTATTATGTAATGTGGGCATCAACACAATAATAGAGGCCCAAAAAAGGGGATTGACGCTTCCTCACAACATGTTAAAATGTTTCAAATAGTGAAGAAGCTTAAAGCTCTTAAATAGCCTTTAAAGGATTGGTGCAGAGGAAGACGGAGATCAATATTTCATAGAGGAATCCATGCTATGGTGATTGCAGTTTGGATGTATTAAATTTGTGTTGATACCCGATATCTGTTAACTCTCGAAAAAAGCCTGACGTTGATCAAACTATAACATGGTTTGATATCGCAGAGTCTAATTGATAATGAATAAGACATCTTTTCGCAAAACTCGCAAAATAAATTTTTAAAATACAATATTTTTCAAAAAAATTTCAAACTACCAATATGTTTTCAACACGTCACATGTGTCGAAATGACACGAATTAGAGTTAAAATCTACTTTAAGCCTAAAAATAACTCCTAAAACCGAAACCTGAGTCAAGAATTTAAAATACCCATAAAAATACCAAACATCAAACACTATCCATGAAATATTCATGAACAAACTACAAAAACCTAAACCACACAAGATATAAAAAACAAATAGGACAAATCCTAGTGAAAAAGACACAACCCTTATATGGTGCACGCCACCTTGCCCCAAATTAGGCCATGTCGTCCTTGTCCCCAAGCAAAATTTCCATTAATAGACAAAGCTCCCCTCTTTGCAAAAACACACTCGTGCCACAATAAGACCTCGCAGCGGCCCTCACGCCTTAATCAACCCCCCTTTAAACAAACACAAAATGAACTGACCTACACCCCGTCCATTTCTTTATAAATACCCACCATTATGCTCCATTTTAGGGCACGCAAGATCCCGCCCCCTCTTTTTTCCATTAAAAATCGTGAATCCGCCCAAGTCCCCCGCGTCGGACTCACTAATTAACGCATAAATTAAAACAACCAGTCTAATTTCAAAACCTTACACATTTTGTTTGGTACTGTAGCCGTTGCATTTATAGCGACGCATTTGACCAACTCAACATACTTTTCAACAAACATTTATTCAATCTAAATCTTTTTCTAAAGACAACCTTTTAAATTTACTTTTGAAACCGAATTATTGACTTGTAAGATGCACTCTTTCTTGATTACTCGTTAAAATCAAACATGTAAGTCTGAAAGTGGAATAATACATTTGTTACATTTTTTTATTTTTTTATTTACTTCATAGTTCATGTAAATGAAACTCGTTATGAATTGAAAACTTAAGATTACAAGACATAAATTGAAACTCGTTTTTTTAGGAACTCAACAGAGAGTTAATTCTTGTGCTAGGTGGAGTGCCCCCCTAATAAGGTACTACTGGTAGTCTCGTGCCTCAAGAGGCGTCTCTTCCTCTTTTTCGAGTCTTTGCGGACCCGTCACGTCGGCTTCTAACGATTTTTTAGTATTATTCGACTCGTGATTCAAAACGAATCATATAATGATTTGATATTAATTTACACCAAGTATTATGGTTACTTGAAACCGTTCAAGTTCATTTTACACATTTAATCAAAAGAGTACAAAGCAAATTTTACTAAAGCAATTAAAGCTCTTACAATTCGTCCCTAATCACTTAAATTAAGGACTCTCAAAATCGTAGGATCGAACATCCGGAAACCATAAATTTTGAGTAAGGGGGTGCAGGTACGTGATGGAAAGTTTATAAATTAAGCACCCATCCCCGCTCGAACTAATAGCGACTCTACTAAGTCATGTACTGGTGTTTAATGGTAGGAGTAGCTACGACGATATGTAAATGCAATCATTGTTTTACATAAAATCCTAGCATGTAAATTATTTATTAAGTCAATTTAATGAATGTTTTAAGGTTGTCAAAGTTTGTTTTGTACATGGAAAAAGCGTTTAACATGGGGGAAGGGCGAAAAAACGTGTAAACATGGCTCGTAGAAGTGGGGAGTCGTTTAAAGGAGCCAATTATTTCAACCTAATCATCTCGCCACAAATTTGACTCGAATTATAGATAGAAAGTACAACTCGATGGAAATACATTAAATCTAGACAATTGACACAACTTTACCTACGCATAAGGATCATTAGTTGAAATAAATATGCGATAGTGACTACAATCCTAAAAACATTTCAGGAGGGCATATGACTTACATAATTCGACTGTGTCGAAGGTCCTTCTCGTTGTGGGCACTATCCTTATTCGATTAGGTTAGGATATAGAGTTAAGTTAACATAAATCGGGCCATAGTGTGATAAGCAACATGGGATTTACTACGTTAACTACGACCACGCAATTCAACATCCACCATTTCAGAGTATGGTTTATATAGAATTAGTTTGACCAAATACAAAAATGACCAATAAATAATGGTATAAACAAAATAATATATATATGTTTTTATTTGTGAAATGATCTATTCGCTCCAGGAATCAAAAAAAAGTAGTATCGAATTGATAAATTATGTTGTAAAGATGATTAAAACATACACTTTTGTGTCCCTTGGTCATGAACGCTAAAACGTTTTTACTTTTAAGGCAGCAAGTTTTGAAGTTTTTTTTTAAAAGGGATATATAGTTGTAAAAAAAGGTTTATCAATGTTAGTCACTACCAATTCTTCATAAAATATTTGATAGAATTTGACTTCTTAGTTAAGGTGGTACTATGACCATGACCATGTTTGGTAATCAGCGGTTTGGCTAAACGATATTGACGAATATGTTGTTTCAATATGTTATTTAACGAACACTGAATTGACATATCGAATGATTCGAATACGCCAAAATCGTTAAATATGCGAACTTCTGGGTGTTTGGTTGAGAGTCTTAGAATGGATTTGTTCAATTCCAATGTCTGGTAGGGGGTTTTAGAATGGAGTTAGATGTCTGATAGATTTTAATTACACCCCAAACATTTGGAATCTCAAACACACCTTCTTTCATGGGTATCAAACTTCATTCCTTCATAATATAAACTTATAATGAACCAAACAAAAATAAAAATGTATGAATTTACATCCTCATACCCCCAATAATATGATATTCAAATCTATTCCATTCCATTATGTTGAACCAATCAATCCCATGTCATTTATCAAACACCCTTATACCTTGCACCTTCAATAGGATTTCAAAAGTTTGGAATTAAACGGAACTAAATATAAGTCCATAAAGGTTTGGAGTTGCAAACCCATTCCAACATATAAAGTTGTTTGGTTCATCCTAAATTTAATAAGGGAAAATGGAGTTTGATACCAATGGGGGAAGAAGCGTATGAGATTCCAAGGGATTGGAGAAGAATTAGATTCCTAATGTAATACTCCATGCGTGGGGTGCCTCTGAATAGGTCCATTGATAGCCTTAAAATCTGACTAGTGATTAAAGGGATTAAAAGTACTACTCATACCAATAAAGTGCACTCTCTTTTCTGGCTACCAATGCGAAAGAATTCCACAGTTAGGCGTGCTTGGATGGAAGAAATCTTAGGATGGATGACCTCCTGGGAAGGTTTCTAAGATGCACATGAGTGAGGACAACATGCGCTGGAAATGGCCCGTGTTTATTTGTAGGCCATGTACACAGCATGGCGAGGTACTATAAGTGACAACTCCCCGATCCAGGGTTTCGGCCAGGGTGTTACAATTGGTATCACAGCAACCCTGCGACCATGTGGTGAACCTATGCGCTGAAAATGACCCGTGTTGATTTGTGGGACATGTACACAGCTTGGCGAGCTACCGTAAATGATCGCTCTAGTCCCAGGGTTTGGACCGGGATGTTATACATAAGGGGTTCTAATTCCTTTCCAAAATACACCACCCAAACATTTAAGTGAAGCCACACTACTAAAATCAGGCCAGTTAGCAACGGAAAATGTGCGATGGATAATAAAATTGTACAAGATGTGGTCTGAAGCAGAGATGGCGACGAAAATGACGACTTGCGACGTAAATACCGAAGCTGGTGAATTTACCATGGCGCGTCTCAAGTTTCACATGGCGGAAACACCTGCGACGGAAAATTCATTGCAAACGTTGACTACAACGTTGACTTTTCGACACAAAGAATAAATGTTGCGATGGCGTAGCGACAGATATTTCGTTGCAAATGTTAACTTTGCCTTTGACTTTGACCATGAAAAATCAGTAGCAAATATCACTGTGACGTAATTTTTGTCGCAATTATTTGAATTTGTGACTGAAATTCCGTCGCAACCCTTACTAAGATGACGATGGAAAATTCTTTCTCCATCGCGTTGCCAATCCATTCAAAGGGGCACCCTAGACCTGGCAAAACTTACCCGATTCGAAATGACCTGAACCGAATAACCCCACCCAAACCCGACCTAACATCCAAACTCAAGACCCGAATTTGACCTGAAACCTGAATTGACCCGACCCACTATAACCTGACCCAATTGTTTATTGTTGGAAACAGATTATTATCCATGAATAACTTGAAAATAGCAGACCCGAGAATGACCCGACCCGAAACCAGCAAACCCGAAATTTTCTCGACCCAAAACTGACCCGATCCGGTTGACCCGGTTAACAGGTCTAGGCAACCCTAACACCTTATTTATTTATAAATTAATTACACAATCAATACAGGTTTAGTATTGAATTAACATCTATTTAGTATAATAGCTAAGACATTTAAAGCTCCTATTTGTAATGTAGAACCCCCCATGTTTTTGCTCGAAAAATAAATCACAAATTTTTGTTTATAACCGATGCAAATCAGAATAATTTATAACGACAGTGTAAAAACATCTAAACCAACACTATTTCTGGTGGTAATGAGGTGATACACCAATTCGTTATAATATACAACTGGTTATAAGCAAGATTAATTATTAATTAATTAGTCTCTCTCCGTCATTCATTAATTAGTTACTCTCTCTCCTACTTTTCTTAATCTCATTAGTTATTTCATTAAATCAATGTTACATTACACTATATTATTATATTGTACATAACATTTAATTAATAATTACATAATTTAATCTCATTTGCACATCCGTAAAAAAATATTACAAAACACAAACTATTACATTCCCTACAACAAATTACCAAAAATTACGAAGTACAAATAATTACATTCCCTAAAAGTAAATTTTACACTCCAAAACAACATATTAAAATAATTACGAATATTATAAAGAAATTACATAATTACATACAAATTACAAATTTACTAATTTACTAATACTAATTTCTAATACAACAATCATAGTATCATGTTCAAAACATATAATTTATACTCGTAGTAAATCATATTATGTTTTGAAATTTTAGCCTCTAAACATTAAAATGTAAAACATGTTTTCTGCGAACATATAGTTATTTTAATTCCATTGATATAGGATTTATTATTGTTCATTATATTGGTTTAAAATATTATATTGGTTTAAATGAATTATAATCATGTTATGTTAACAAAATATATTAAATTTTTATCAATTTTTTATTTGATCGTGAATTTCAAATTTATCTTACAAAAATATATTACTTTTATACATATACTTATATATTACTTGAATATATTCACATTTTTGTTAGTTTCATGATAACAATAAACAAAAATCAAGTATAATCATGTTCCTTTATATGCATATATATCATATAATAACGTATTTGATTAGTTACGACCCGTGCAATATTTTACTCGATCCCGTGCATTTTCTCCCTTTATTCGGCGTATACCCCCCCATTTCTCACCACACATAATCAAACAAGAGAGAGAATGAAACTAATTAAAGAATGAAAACCCATAAACCCAAAACCCATAAACCCAGAAACCCCAAGTCTCCTACCCCACCACCCTCCATTGGACTTCTGTCCCACCGCCGACACCCTACCCGTCTCACCGCCGGCACCCTACGCCACCACCCACCCTGCGATGCCGACACATCCTCTGCCACCAGTCATAGCACACACATCTAGAAACAGACACATCCGCTGCCCCCAGCAACTTCAACCGACACCGCTGCATTCGACACCACCACAGCCGACGCGGCCCCATACCACACCACCACGGCCGTTCACTCTTCTACCGATCCACGACCGCTCACTCCTCCGTCGACCCCGCGCCGCTTAGTCATCCCGTCACAGCGTATTTTGCAGCAGTGCAACAACCCACACCGGAGCAACTTTTTCTGGCCACCCTACTGCAACTTTTGCCGGCCACCTTACTGCAATATTACCCCACAAACTGTAATATCCATAAAATCCGTCAACGAAATAAAAAGGAAATTTAAAAATAATAATAATAACGTATCCATAAGAGATAAAATGGAAAATTTGGTAACAATACAATTACCGCTAGTCGCTTAATTTAATAATAAATATCATCGTCAAACATTAAGGATAAATAATAATAAAATGCATTCAAATTCACCCATTATAAAATGAGAAAAGAACATATCTAATCCTTGTGTCGATAATTGGTAAAATAAAATTGCATTTGGAAGTTGTATAAAACACCGTCGCGTGCATCATTTTTCGTCGCGCAAAACCCGTCTCAACGCCACCTTAACGAGATTGCAAGCAGCCATAATAACTCCTTTGGAAAACCCTAAGCATGCCAAGAAAATGGACCAGTGCATGAGACTCTCATGCTTCCCCTTTGTCCCCCATGCTCATGCTACTCCCCCTTCCATATGCCTCCTTTTTATTTTTTCCAACCCTTCTCTTCAACACTCCATTTAATAACATACAACCTTCCCATCATATTGTCATTCAAAACAAAACAACAACAACAAAAATATAGAGAGAGGGAGAGCAAGGAAGAAACCAAGAGAAGGAGAAGAAGAAGAAGTAAGCTAAGAGGAGGATCTTGCCTAAACACCAAGTTCTTCACCTTGTAAGGACTAAAACACTACACTTATCTGATTTTATTCTCATTCACCACTTAATCATGAGTAAAAAAAATCCTAAAATGAACTATAAGAGTCTCCATTCATGTATGCATGAACCTAAGCACGTAATAATCATCAAAGTGTCAAACCCTGAGGTTGATTATGAACAGCAGATAAATCGGACTTAAACTTGTTATTTCAGTGTGAAATAAATATATGTAATACCTATGCATGTCTATAAATTGTATACAAAATTTTGTCAGAGTCTCAAGTGTCATTTTTAATTGAAAAATCATACACTAAAACGTGATTATGAACAAACCGAATCTGCATGTCCCAATGTTTGAGTCTTAAAATGTAATTTAAAGGACTAATGAAGACAAGCCCTTTTACCACAATACACTTCAATGAATATAGAATATAGAGCATTTTGGCTCTGGAATCAACTCATTTCATTCTGTTAAGACGGATTTATGCATTGCTACTTTTGTTGTCTCGAAATCCGACACATTCTGGAAAAACATGATTTTTGGTATCTTAAACTTAGTTTTAGACTTTGACCTAAGTACTTAAAGTTAGTAGACTCATAAAGGAATCTACAAAAACTGACCACGCCTTAAAATATGATGTTTTCAATTTATAATGATTTTTACAAGTTCGTTCTATAATCTGGAAAAAACGAGATTAGTGAGTGTAATAGTTTTACTAATGAAAACTTGTCATCTTCATAAAAGGCTTTTGCAATTATACTTACTAACATTTTTAACATCCCACATTTGAATATGTCAAACTAATAGGAAATTAGAGCATTTTAGACTTTTGAATCTTGGCGTTACGATTTGTTAAAAACATTTCCCACCTAATAACATATTAAGACTCGTTTTTGGACAGTTTTTCTTAAACTTTAAATTAGTACACCTTAGAGACCTTTTTAGGCCTTGACTCTATAGATATTAAAGTTAGAGAACATCTCAAGGAATCCAACCCAACCAAGCACTTATCAAAATAATTAGTAACGAGAGAGATAAGACAGTTTAAAGTTTCTGTTTACGACTGGGGTAGTTAGGTTAATATAACTTGCTTAATCTCATTGCATGTATGTTATTGACTAAACCAAACAATAAATTAATTAATAGATCATTTATATACATTCCGGTCTTATGCTAAATCATATTTATAAACTATAGAGCGGGATGAGTTAGTTAACAGAACTTAACATAATAGAAAGCGTATAATTCAAGTAATGTAATACAAGAAAGTTAAGAACCGACTTGGATACATTAGTAATCGATATTTTATACATATTGTAGACTCGGAATTTGTAGAAGAGGCGTTGTAACCGCTCCCTAAGCAACCTTGTGAGGTAAGGGAAAACACTAATTCGTACACTATTCTTGAACTATTGAGTATTGTTCCAAATGTTGTAATATTTAATATGCTTGTAATAATTGTTGTTATCAGTTGGAATTATTGTGATGAAATGAATATTGAAGATAATTAATGTTGTCCAATCTCTTGAAAATGGAATCGTGTTTGCAATGAAATGAAGGACTTATGATTTTTAAGAGTTTTAAAAACCAAAACCGTTTGATCATTTGTACAAGTTATGGAAATGTTTAATTTCAAGGAAATGGATTTAATTGTTTAGAAAGGTTTTTATATTGGTTCTGAAACGGTTTTGGTAGAGGGGTAGGTTGTCCCTAATAAGGGACCTCCTATACAGAGCTTTTGGTGGGGGTTAGTTGATCGAGACCCCGTCCTCTTATCGTCCTCCTTGGGGTTGGCCCTTGGAGGGGTGTGCACACTCGAGATGTTTGGACAGTTTAGTACATGGTTTGGTGAACCCTGTCTTATCCGGACTAGGGCGATGGGATCCTCTCCATACGGCCTCTATCCAAGTATACCGATGATGGAAACTTATCGAAAGAAATGTTTTCTTTCAAATGAAAATGTATTAAAAGAAATGTGGTTATGAAAATGTTGGAAACTTATGGAAAGAAATGTTTTCTTTCAAATGGAAAAGGTATTGGAACGATTGTGATTCGAAAAGTTTGTAAACACTCATGATGTCTTCTTGATTATATGAAATACCACATATTGTTATTGAAACTCTTATATCTCATACATTGTTTTGAAAATGTAATTCAAGTTACTATTCTACAACTTACCAATTTTTCTTTTCGGATTGTTTACCTTACTCGATATTATTGTTGACCCTTCTTTTATTTTGTCCTTGATTGGACCTGCGATAACCACAAAATGTGTGAGTAGATCGCATGGCAGGTACTTGTGGAAAGTAGAGTCGAGAACTCTAGGGGAGAGCGCGCGATCATGGATTATTTGAAGTTTGAACTTTAAAAACATTTGATGGTTTTTCAGACTTATAATTCTGATTTGCTTCCGCTAAATTTGGAATGTTGTAATTGGATTTTATCGCCTTGGTTTTATTCATATGGACTTTTATCCTTTTTGCTTTAAATCGTGGTTCTATTACCACATTTGATTACATTGTGGCACACCCATTATCCTATTTTAAATGAAATTGGAATTTTTAAAATAAGAGGATATTGGGGGTGTTACACAAAGACCCATCCAACAACCCGACTTTAATCGTTATTCAAACCCTAATTTTAAAAATGAATCTTTTTTAATCGAAAAAACATTAACTAAATCAATTAAAAGACGGTATAAAAAAGTTGAGAAGACGGAAAAATTTCTTGTGATATGCGCGAACTACGATCCATCATTAACGAATTTTAAACGAATTAGGTTTTGATAGGTTTTGATAAATAACAAGAGAGAGAAGTATTTTTAATTAGTTTTTAAGATGAAGGGCGGTTATGGAATGAAAGGAGGAAAAAGCGCGGATTTAGTAAATGTGTGCGCGAGATTTAGCAAGTCCCAAAAACTATTCCCAACAAATTATTACTTTGATTTCTAATTTATTTTAAAAATCTAAGAAGGCATAAATAATATAATTAATTATTTTCAAAAAATAATGTTATTATATTATAAAAAAATAATAATTATACTTATGATAATAATTCAAATAACTTTTTATTTGATTTTCATATATTAATGATACTTTTAATTTTTTTTAAACCACTTTTAGATGTTAAATTCGACCATTACAGATACAGAAGTTAATAAAAATATGAAAAAGGTGTCTTTAAAGCAATATTTATATATAAATAAAAAAAGAAAATATGTTCAAATCTTTTCGCATATGTAATTGTAACAATTATATAAGATTTTTCACTACTTGTTATTCTCGTAATTTTCTAAATCTATCTGGTACCCCTTATAGCTTGTTTTAACATCGGTGGTACTTTTAAATACCCTTACTTTTAAAATTCGATTTTTTTAACGGATAAATTTGTTGTATATAAAGGGTCTGTATATAGTGAATCAAACAGGATGAATTGAAATATGGTGCCTGGATAAATATAGAGTCGCAAAAGGACTTCTCTCCTAAGAAAGTATTTCGCCCCTTACAAGCCTAGGGTTACCACGAAATCAATCTGAGGATAAAACTACACCGACCTTTGAATCTTATGCAAGAAACAAAGAAACTTTACTGTTTTTGTAAGATTTGTAGATGGTAGAAATCAGAATTATTGTGTTGTGTATAATTATAATATGCTTCCTCCTATTTGTAGAAGAGTTCGCATCCTATGACTTATCTGTCAAAATACATGTAGCGGAATTAAGTGAACATGAAAACTCTGATTCATACGAAACACAACAATCGCGCAAAATTAAGAAAAATAGTCGATCGACTGAAAAACTAGTCGATCAACTAATTTCAAAAGTTGCAGAATCAATTTAGTTGATCGACTAGAAAATCAGTCGATCGACCAAATCCAAGATTGCAGTCTTCAAATAAGTCGATCGAATGATTTTTCAGTCGATCGACTAAATCCTAGTTCACAGACTTTGAATTGTCTCAATACGTCTTTGCATATTAGTTTATATAAGAACGTGTACTCCGCACTCCCAATCCATATTATAACGTCACGAGCTTCCGTATGATTTCTACCACGATATCCAATTATACTTAAATGATCAATGACACTTAAATCACCAACATTCCTCCCCCATTTAAGTGTAATCCTTGATTCGTTTTAATACATACCGATCATCAATTTGCGCATCAATGAAAATGTCACGAAGGTTGAATTTCCACCTAGTAAAACGCACGATTTATTTACTCTAGTAAAAAGGGTGTCTCTAAGGATTGAACCCTTAAACGTATTGAATACATGAAGGCAAAATACACACAAATTATATCTAACAAATAAAGTTTTATACTGAAACTTATTACAAGCGTAGCATCCTAATCCTTTCATGAGCGTATAAAAGCTTTGAGTCCAAAAAGCTTTCGAAGTCGGCTATACTTCACGTCGGACATAGGTGAATTCTTTTACCATGTGCCTGCAAGTACACTTTTTCAAAGAACTCATTAAGAAGATAACACTTCATCCATATCTTACAGCAGGTCCAAGTACATACCTTTGGAATAAAACTTTGATGTACTTCAATCTTAAGTAAAGAGCCTTCCACATTGAATTCTACCTCTAACATTGTATTCGAGGGGAATTGGGTATCCCAATACCTAATGTTTAATGGACATTAAACCCATCCCTATTATCAATTTTTCCACTAAATGCCTTGCCAAGTTTTTAGTTAAATAATCCGCAAGATTTTGTAGTGATCTTACGAAATCCACCGAAATTACTCCATGGGAAATTAATTCTCGCACAGTGCTATGTCTTATACCGAGATGTCTCGATTTCCCATTATATATTTGACTATACGTTTTAGCCAATGTTGCCGCACTATCACAATGAATTGATCTTGGTGCCATCGGTTTAGGCCATAGAGGAATTTCATAAATTAAATTCTTAAGCCATTCTGCCTTTTTTACGGCTGCTGGCAAGGCTACAAATTCAGATTCCATAGTGGATGTCGTAATACATGTTTATTTCTTAGAAGCCCGTGAAATGGAGCTTCCTCCAAGAAAAAAGACTCAACCACTAGTTGAAAAATGATCTTTGATATTGATAATCCAACTTGCATCTGAATAACCTTCTAGTACCAAAGGATTCTCATTATAGGTTAATGCAAAGTCCTTTGTATTCTTAAGGTACTTTAAGACACACATTACCGCGCTCCAATGATGACTACTCGGATTGCTTGTGTATCTACTTAACCTTCCAACTGCATATGAAAAATCCGGCCGAGTGCTCAATATAATGAGATTGTGACAAGGATATTCCAAGATTATTTCTTCTAATCTTAATTCCTAGAATTACATCCGTTATGCCTAAATATTTCATAGCAAAGCTTAATGAGAAAAATGAGTTTGTAAGATCAACTTGCCTTTGATCCGTACCAAAGAATAACATATCATCGACATATAAACAAATGATTACACCATTACCGGATTTATCAAATTTGTTATACACACATTTGTTCGACTGATTAAGTTTATAACCATTAGACAAAACCACTTCATCAAACTTATGATGCCATTGCTTTGGTGCTTGCTTAAGTCCGTATAAGGACTTCACAAATTTGTAAACCTTATGCTCTTATCCGGGCATAATGAAACATTCCGGTTGTTTCATTTAGATTTCTTCTTCCAAGTCACCATGTAAAAATGTTGTTTTTACATCAATTTGTTGTATCACAAAATTATATATAGAAGCAATTTCTATTAGCAATCTTATGGTAGAAATTCTAGCAACCGGTGCATAGGTATAAGAGAAGTCTAATCCTTCTTTTTGCCTAAGACCTTGAATAACCAACCGAGCTTTAAACTTTTCGATAGAACCATCAACAAGCGTCTTTTTTTGAAAGATCCATTTACAACCTAAAGGTCTACATCCCTTTGATAAATATGAGAGAACCCATGTATTGTTGCCCATTATGGAATCCATTTCATCATTAATATCTTCCTTCCAAAATACAAAATCTTGAGAAGCCATTGCTTCCTTAAATGCTCTATGATCTTCGTCTATGTTATAACAGTAAGCATATTGAAGTCCTAATTCGTTCCTTGACCCCTCTACTAAATAAGTTTGGAAATCGGGTCCGAACACTTTCGCTTTTCTTCCTCTCTTACTTTTCCGAGAACCTACAGGAACGACTTCTGGAAAGTCGATCGACCTTGTGTTCAAGTCGATCGACTCAGACTCTTGGTCGATCGACTTACTGCCTTGGTCGATCGACTGGTTCTACCTTTGGTCGATCGACACATTGTCCAGTCGATCGAATTTTTCACGCTGCTGAGTCATATCAATGTTGTTAATTGGCACCAAATCTTTAGGCCTCTTCATCGATGTAAATTAATCCTCATCAAAGATTGCATCTCGTGATTCAATCACGGAATGCATTGCAATTGCATGATTGGGTTCTATCACATAGAATCTATATGCTTTTGAATGACTTGCATAACCAATAAATATACAATCTATTCCTTTTTCTCCCAAAGTTTTCCTTTTAGAATCAGGTAGTCTTACAACGGCCTGACATCCCCAAACTATAAGACAACTTAGATTAGGCTTCTTTTTGTACCAAAGTTCATATGGAAATATGTCATTCCGCTTTTTAGGCCCTGTATTTAATAGCTAACATGCGATAAACATTGCTTCACCCCGAAAACCTTCACTCAAACCCGAGTATGAAAGCATGGAATTCTTTATCTCCTTTCGAGATCTATTGTAACACCTGTAATATTAGCCGTCGTAATTTAATAATATTATATTAATATTAGTTAGATTAATTTTAGATTTAGAATAGAAATTAGCTGTCCGTGTCTAATCTAGCAAATCCGAGTCCATAATCGGACTCTATTCGGAATTTCCGGTGAAATACGCCTTGTATCACATATTGGGCCTTTTTCATTCTCTACTCACCCAACCTAGCCCATACTCTAATCATTTTTCCACTTAACGTTTCATCTCACTATTCATTCACCTTCAACCTCACAAAACACACACAAAACCATAACGCACCACCATTGTTGAACGTTAAGCTTCTCCATACAAATCCCACCATGTCTCACTCAATTCTTACCCAAATTCGTTGATTCTTAGCCAGTTCTTCCTCTTTCCTTCTTCTCTTTCTTTTAAGGTAATAAAAATCCCGTCTTTGTCACTTTCGTTTCTCATCTTTTTCTCAAGGTGAAATAGTCATCTTTTTATACGAAATTGTAGGAGGAAACCTTCAAGATCCTGACAAGGACTACTACCTAGTGGAGGAAGACTTGGAAGACGAGTGAAGAAGCAAAAAGGTAACGGTGAAGGGTTACTCGATATCAATATTTTTTTAATGTTTTAATTGTAGTTTAGTTAGGAAAAGATGTAATCTTTGCCTTAATTTCTTGAGGAAACATGCTTGTTGTTCTTTCATATGTGTGAATCCATCTTCTATGCCTATCCTTCACTAATCCTATGCTAAATTACATTCAAGTTGCTAATTATGCTTATTTACCAAGTTTGAACTTAAGTTGGGCAATAAATGTGCCTTGGTTTGCTTTAATTGATTTTACCCAATGATTGTTGATGATTAATATGCATTAAATATGGTTTAATGTTGGTAAATGTTGTTGCAATGGAATGGGTAACAGTGGAATTTGAGTTTTGATTGTTGTTGAAGTTAAATTTCGTGTTTGTTGTCCCAGCCGGCCGACCGGCCGCCAGTCAGCCGACCGGCTGGGAACTCGTCTGATATGAATTGGTCATTTTGGAGAATTTTGTTGTTGCGTGTGTCCCAACCGGTCGACCGTCCACCCAACCGGCTGGGAGGTCCTTGTAATTTTGGTTATTTTGTTAAGCATGCGAGTCTCAGCCGGCCAACCGGCTGGAACTCCCCGTTTCCCATTTTCTTCATTTTTCTCATTTGGCATGTGACCCCAGCCGGGTAGCCGCCAGCCGGTCACACCCACCGGCTGAGGATCCTCTGTATTATTTTGGCATTGTTTAATGTTGCTGAGGTATCAGCAGGGTACCCGGCAGCCGGTCCCCATGACCGGCTGGCACCCCAGTGATTATTTCTCATTTCTTTTCCTTATGCTCTCATATATAATAGTTTGTCTGGTTTGTTTATCTTATAAACTTACGTAATAACATGAAATATTCATGCTTAGAATATATGATATCTCACTTGCTTATATCACATGTTTTGTGACGGTTTTTGATATGTATCCCCCTTGTGTAGGTTTTACCTTATATATTGACTTGAGCACTAATTATTGAGTGCTTTAAACTCTCATTCCCCGGCTACACCTCCTTCCTCGTTAAACTAGAATGTCGGAACGACGAGGTGTATCCTTGATGCTTGTATGCGTGTTTTAATGGGGATATGATGACGTTGTTGGGAGGTGAACGCAATGCGTTGATCGATCCGGCCTTCAAATGTTGTATCCTTGCAAGGTGGTGTTATTGCATGTAGCGTACCGATTTTTTATGCTTTCTTGTGCTCTTTCCGTCTCTTTCGAGTAGTTTGACCGAATTTGGGGTACTCAACTTCTGTGTTTGACCGAGTCTTGAATCCGAAATTTTTATCGCATGTCAAATCGGAACACGTTTATTCCGGGAGTCTGGCCAGGTTTAGACTAGGACCGTATTATTATCGTCGTCCTACCGGGAGGAAATGAGTCTTTCATATATGAAACGTTTATCGTGTATGGTTCAGGGAAATGTTTATCCCGTGGACGTGTTTTGATCATACTTGCTATGTACATGGTGCTAGTGTGTGTCATTAACCGTGAGAGTATATATTTGATTACTTGTGACCGTTGGTTGACTTGGATTGGTTAATATGTCGAGCCTCTACCTTATCAAATATATGCCACTAACGGTGAGATGCAAGCCCTAGTGTGTATATAGTTGTCTAAGGGTGTCTTTCCCGAGTCGATTCATAACATGATGCTTATTAGTTGGCATTTCACATACTTATTGTTTGGCATATCATATTCTTTTATCTTATGATCTGAAAATGTATGTTTGCACTTTGTATGATTCATTTATACATGCGTTTCTATATGTTTAATTATCGTTCATGTATGTTTACTTGTGATATGGCTGGGAGAACCCGAAGTTACTCTCCACTGACTGTGGCGTTCATGTTTCATGAATGAATAGGTTGCTTGCTTGGATCGTTCTTGCTTTTTTGGGTTCGGGCGTGATCTAGCGGGCGTGGGCCTTTATTGATTCACCCCCTTGACGTTTTAGCTAGTTCGCTAGACTTTATTTTATGTCTTTACTACGTTTTGAGAGACTATGTCTCCTTGTAGTATTTTGTACTTTGATTTGCATTATTTTGACACTCCCTGTTCTTTTCCTTTGGCATGTAAAAAGTTTTAAAAATATCGTGTTTTCCGCTATTTAAATCGCATGCTCGTTATGTTTTATTTTCGCTATCGCGAGGGTTGTCACGGTTGGTATTAGAGCCTATGACGCTCCCGGCGCACACATGTGAACCCTAAACTTAAATTATAACTTGACCTTAAAATAATTAATGAGAGATTGGTAGACTTAAAGACCTAAGGTGGTAGTCTTTGGTGCGCTTGATGATTGTTAGGCTCTAACTTGTTTGGTGATAGTGTTAAGTGATGTTATGTTTCCTTGGATCTACTATACCAAGAAGGACCATGTATTGACTAGAAGGAGTATCTTTGGCCGAAGATTGAAGATCGACGAGCCTATTTGAAGTGTACTTCTCCTTCATCGATGATCTCTCTTGCCTTTAGTGTACCTTTTCCCCTTCCTTCTATCTAGGTGCTTCTTTCTCTTCCAACATGTTTACCTCTTGGAAATTACTCTTGATAGTTTCCTCCATCTTACCATTGGTATCCTTACCTTCCTTATGTAACCTTTTTGTGGATGCCATACCGATTTATTTGTAGTATATTAACCTTGGTCGGGCGAATTTTGGACTTTGTGGAATGTTAGTTTTGATTAGAATGAATTTGGGATTTAAGTAAAATGGTGTTGATCTAAGTTCACCCCATAGTGGTGAGAGTTTTTATCCTTGAGGAGAGTGTGGTAGGATATGTTTGATGATTTTAATGTCTAAACGCTTGCCATGACTTGTGTGTGGATAGTTCATGGTATTCGATAGTGTAAGGTTGAATGAGTTGACTAGGACCTTTAAGCCTGTTGGTGACTCAATCTTTCGGACTTAGCAGTTTGATAATATTGGTATTGCCTCGTGGATCATGTCTATGTTGGAATTTAGTAGAAGTGAGAAGCTTCGAATGATTTCTGGAGGTGGAAAATGCATTTGGGGTAAGTGATGTCATATAGTGCTGTTTTGAGATTTTGGTATAGGCTTGATGAAAAATCATTTGGCTCTAGTTCTTAAGTTCAAGGTTGTGACTTTGACTTATGGTATCAGAGACTCGTTTGAAGTAGTAAGGTTTCGTTGTAAATTGAACCATATTACTTGAGGATTATAGATATGAGTGAGACTCAATGATGTGAGCTATGATGGAAATATCTTGGGACGTTAATGATGATCTTTGACTTGATGTTGTACTTTGATAATAATGAGCTCGTGGGCTATACGAGTTTAAAATGACCGAGTATAAGGGAATATATTGTTAATCCTTCAGTTAAAAAAACCTTTGAGGTTGTGTTGAATATTTGAGCTAAAAGAATGTTATTAGTGTGAGTTACAATTCTGCTTTTGGGAATCCATGTTATGTGAAAGGATTGATAAATTGGAAAATAATCGATTTGTCGAAGTTAGATGTAGCTTATTTTGATGATTTGTGGTAAGGTGGTCCATTATGAGAGCCGTTTGTTTGAGGAATAAATTATTTTTGCTATCGCCCTAAGTTTAATAGGAGAAGTGTTGTGGTTCTAGCCTTATACCTTTACTCGTACCATTACCCCTTTCCATTTCCTTTCAGGCAAGTTTCTACTAAGCCTGATCCCTAGGAAAATGTTTTCTCTTATCTTTTCCTTTGCTTGGCTATCTTTATAGTTAAATCTATCCAATTTCTAGCTTTTGGCTTCCTACCTCTAGCGTTCCTATAATTTTCGTCCCATCTTATCGCGTTCATGTTTCCCTCGAAATTTCCTATCGTATCCAGTTTCATGGTGGCACTGTCTTTCCTCTGGTGAGATAATTGGGTTGTTAGCTAGCTTTGTGTTGATTTGGACCATAAATAGGATTTGAGGTTAAACCTTAGGATGAATATGTTGGTGGTATTGTACTCTCTTGGTGGCTTCATATTTTGAGCTTGATATTGTAGTGCTATTTTTGGAATCGAGTTGACCGTGATAATAGTTCGTTGTTGTTGGGTATTATAATGGTTGCTTGGGATATCAATTGGGAATTAGATGTCTCTAATTGGTGGATTCTAAAAGAGACTTTGCTCTAGGGTAATTAAGCCGGTACCCAAAGTTTGAGGAGTATTGTCATAAGTGAAAATCGATTCATTTTGTATTTTAGATGAACTAGATGTTTTGAATGGTTGCCTGATCGCCAAGTTATTGGCCATTTGTGGTTTGGAATTAGTAATTGTTTATTCTTAAGAAATTATAGTTTGAGATTGAGAAATGTTCGTTGCAAGCTTTGGATAGTGAGTGCTCAGTTGTTATGGATTATAGAGTTAGAATGGTGAACCCATTTATCTTGAGGATTAGTAACCACCATAGTTTTCTAATGTGACTATTTATATTTGAGGCTTCAAGTTTACTAATGATCGAATTAAGGATGTTAGGGGGTATTAAAGAATGCTTATAATCGATAATGGATTTTGGATGTTCCCTTATCGTGAAACCTTGGATGAGGCTAGTTGGATCTTAGATAATTATGTTTGTTTCTTTGATCGAGATTGTTGTAAATAATGTTTATAGAGTTTAGCGATTTAGAATGGTTAAGGTGTAATTAAGGTAAGTTACATCCTCTTGAGGACTAGTTCATTAGTAGAGTTAGTGATGTCGAATTCTTGTAGATCTCCATGCTGAATTTATGGTGATATTCCTATCCCTAAGAGTTCAATTTGTTTCGTTTTTCCTATCCCTAAGAGTTCGGAATTCCGACAATACGCCTTGTATCACACGAAATTCCGACAATTCTTATAATTCGTGTTTCCTATCCCTAAGAGTTCGGAATTTCCGGTGAAATACGCCTTGTATGACATACTGGGCCTTTTCCATTCTCTACTCACCCAACCTAGCCTATACCCTACTCATTTTTTCACTTAACTTTTCAGCTCACTATTCATTCCCCTTCAACCTCACAAAACACACATAAAACCCAAACACACTACCATTGTTGAACTTCAAGCTTTTCCATACAAATCCCACTATATCTCACTTAATTCTTACCCAAATTCGTTGATTCTTAGCCAGTTCTTCCTCTTTCCTTCTTCTCTTTTTTTTAAGGTAATAAAAATCCCGTCTTTTCCACTTTCGTTTTCTCATCTTTTTCTCAAGATGATATAGTCATCTTTTTATACGAAATTGTAGGAGGAGACCTTTAAGATTCTGACAAGGACTACTACCTAGTGGAGGACGACTTGGAAGATGAGTGAAGACGCAAAAAGGTAACGGTGAAGGGTTACTCGATATCAATATGTGTTTTAATGTTTAATTGTAGTTTAGTTAGGAAAAGACTTAATCTTTGCCTTAATTGCATGAGGAAACATGCTTGTTGTTCTTTCATGTGTGTGAATCCATCTTCTATGCCTATCTTTCACTAATCCTATGCTAAATTACATTCAAGTTGCTAATTATGCTTATTTACCATGTTTGAACTTAAGTTGGGCAATAAATGTGCCTTGGTTTGCATTAATTGATTTTACCCAATGATTGGTGATGATTAATATGCATTAAATATGGTTTGATGATGGTAAATGTTGTTGGAATGGAATGGGTAACAATGGAATTTTAGTTTTGATTGTTGTTGAAGTTGAATTTCGTGTTTATTTTCCCAGCCGCCCGACCGGCCGCCGGTCAGTCGACCAGCTGGGAACTCATCTGATTTTAATTGGTCATTTTGGAGAATTTTGTTGTTGCGTAATCCCAGCCGGTCGACCGGCCGCCGGTCCACGCAACCGGCTGGGAGCTCCCTGTAAGTTAGGTTATTTTGTTAAGTCTGCGAGTCCCAGCTGGCCACCCGGCAGCCGACCAACCGGCTGGAATTCCTCGTTTCCCATTTTCTTCATTTTTCTCATTTAGCATGTGACCCCAGCCAGGTAGCCGGCAGCCGGTCACACCCACTGGCTGGGGATCCTCTGTACTATTTTGGCGTTGTTTGGTGTTGCTGAGGTACCAGGCGAGGTACCCGGCAGACGGTCCCCCTGACCGGCTGGCACTCCCTGTGATTCTTTCTCATTTTTTTCCTTATGCTCTCACATATAATAGTTTGTATGGTTTGTTTATCTTATAAACATACATGCGTAATAACATTAAATATTCATGTTTAGAATATATGATATCTCACTTGCTTATATAACATGTTTTGTGACGGTTTTTGATATGTCCCCCTTTGAGTCGGTTTTACCTTATGTATTAACTTGAGCACTAATTGTTGAGTGCTTTGAACTCGCATTCCCTGACTACACCTCCTTGATCGTTAGACTAGAATGTCGGAACGAGGAAGTGTATCCTTGATGCTTGTATGCGTGTTTTAATGGGGATATGACGACGTTGTTGGGAGGTGAACGCAATGTGTTGATCGACCCGACCGTCAATTGTCGTATCCTTGCAAGGTGGTGTCATTGCATGTAGCGTACCGCTTTTTTATGATTTCTTGTGCTTTTTCTGCCTCTCTCGAGTAGTTTTCCCGAATTTGGGGTACTCTGCTTCTGTGTTTGACCGAGTCTTGGATGCGAAATGTTTATCGCATGTCCAATCGGAACACGTTTATTCCGAGAGTCTGGCCAGGTTTAGACTAGGACCGTATTCTTATCGTCGTCCTACCGGGAGGAAATGAGTGTTTCATATACGAAACGTTTATCGTGTATGGTTCAAGGAAATGTTTATCCTGTGGACGTGTTTTGATCATACTTGCTATGTACATGGTGCTAGTGCGTGTCATTAACCGTGAGAGTATATGTTTGATTACTTGTGACCGTTGGATGACTTGGATTGGTTTGTATGTCGTGCCTCTACCTTATCAAATGTATGCCACTAACGGTGAGATGCAAGCCCTAGTGTGTATATAGTTGCCTAAGGGTGTCTTTCCCGAGTCGTTTCATAACATGATGCTTATTAGTTGCCATTTCACATACTTATTGTTTGGCATATCATATTCGTATATCTTATGATCTGAAAATGTATGTTTGCACTTTGTACGATTCATTTATACATGTGTTTCTATATGTTTAATTATCGTTCATGTATGTTTACTTGTGATATGACTGGGAGAACCCGGAGTTACTCCCCACTGACTGTGGCGTTCATGTTTCATGAATGAACAAGTTGCTTGCTTGGATCTGTCTTGCCTTTTTGGGTTCGGGTGTGAGCTAGCGGGCGTGGGCCTTTATCGATTCACCCCCTTGATATTTTAGCTAGTTCGCTAGACTTTATTTTATGCCTTTACTACGTTTTGAGAGACAATGTCTCCTTGTAGTATTTTGTACTTTGATTTACATTCTTTTGACACTCCTCGTTCTTTTCCTTTGGCATGTAAAAAGTTTTAAAAATCTCGTATTTTTCGCTATTTAAATCGCATGTTTGTTATGTTTTATTTCCGCTACGCCATTCAATTGTGGTGTGTAGGGAGGAGTAATTTCATGAACAATTCCACAATTTGCAAATTTGTAACACACGCAAATGTACCCTATTTTTATAGTAAAAATATTATACAGATACTTTTCGGCGAATTTTAGTTTTAGTCTAGAATTTAATTTCCCGTGTCTATTTAAGAAAATCCGACTTCGTTTTCGGACTTTACACGAGTTTCCGAGTAAGTTACATCTTAAGACGCTTATAGCCTTTTTCCCATATTTTTCCACTTACTCCGTCATACTCCCTCAAACCCTAACTCCCTCATTTTCCACTTACTTCTTCTTCTTCATCAAGTAACCACCAAAAACCTAAGTTCCATACTTGCTCAATCTCAAAATCGTCATTAATCCTTCGTTAATTGCTCAAATCCGCTAATTTCCGTCTTAATCTTTCCCACTCATCGTCCTCTATCGTAATTGGTAATAAAATTACCGTCTTTCTCACTTTTCAATTTATCCGTCTTTCTCAAAGGTGAATTATATTCATCTTTTGTCGTCTTTGTTTAGGTGGAGACCTCCAAGACCCCGATAAGGATTTCTATCTAGTGGAGGAAGACTTAGAAATCGTTTGAAGACGCGTACAGGTAACGGTGAAGGGTTACTCGATATCATTACGTATTTTAATGTGTTTTCTATGTTAGTAATCGTATTTAGAATAAGATTAGTAATCATAGGAATTGTGTGACAACCCTCGCGAATGCGGAAATATAAAACATACAAGCATGTGAAGTAAATTGCGGAAATACGGTATTTTAAAAAAACTTTTATACATGCAAGATAGATAAAACGAGGAGTGTCAAAATATTACAAACTAAATGCGGAATATAACAAAGAGACAGAGTCTCTCAAAATGTTAGCAAAGAACAAGTGTTTAGCAAACTAGCTAATTAACGACTAGAGGTGAATCTTCCATGGACAACGCCCGTTAGCTCACACCCGAACCCAAAATAGCATAAGCAAAAAGCCATCCATGCAAGCAACCTGTTCATTCATGAAAAACATGAATGACACAATCAGTGGGGAGTAACTCCGGGTTCTCCCAGCCATATCACATTAAACGTTCATAGAAGGAAATACAAAAGTAAAATCATGCATATATGAATATACATGTGAGATACGATAAGGATAAATAGGCAATCCAATGCAATATGATAAAAGCATAAGAGGTACAAGTCCGAATCCATCATGTGATACAAAGACTCGGGGAAGA
Organism: Heliosperma pusillum; assembly: GCA_022085475.1. Lineage (NCBI taxonomy): Eukaryota > Viridiplantae > Streptophyta > Magnoliopsida > Caryophyllales > Caryophyllaceae > Heliosperma > Heliosperma pusillum. The sequence goes on along the minus strand of JAIUZE010070661.1, from coordinate 19,045 downwards.
CACTCTTAGGCAACCGAATACGCTCACTAGGGCTTAAATCTCACCGTTAGCGGTATAAGTTTGATAAGATTGAGACTCGACAAACAAACCATGCCAAGTCATACAATGACCATGAATAAATCCATCATGTTATCATCCATTCAAACATACCAATACATAGACGGTGCCCAATCATGCAATGACCATGAATAATATCATGAAATCACGCATTCAAAGACGACGACACAAGGACAACATCTCTCACGGTAAATGAAACGCACTAGCACCGTGTACATGGCAAGTATGATTAAAAGGCATCCATGGGATATAACATTTCCGTGAACGCATACACGATTCAATTCATTTCTTATATGTGCACTAATTTCCTCCGGTAGGACGACGATAATAATACGGTCCTAGTCTAAATCTGGCCAGAATCCCGGAATCGCATTTTCCAGTTCGACATGCGATAAACGTTTCGCATCCAAGATTCGGTCAATCATATGACGCCGAGTACCCCAAATTCCGTAGCAAACATTCACGAAAGAGGCGGAAAAGAGCTCAAGCCTCATAACAAGCGGTACGCTACATGCAAATAACACCACCTCGCAAGTACACAACATTTGACGGCCGGGTCGATCAACGCATAGCGTTCAACTCCCAACAACGTCGTCGTATGCCCACTAACACATGCATTTAAGTAGTAGGATACCTCCCCTTTCCGACATTCCAGCCTTACGAACGTGGAGGTAGTCAACGGAATGAGAGTACAAGCACAAGACAAAATAGTGCTCAAACCGTATCATTTGTAAAAATCGACTCAAAGTGGAACATACCAAAAACCGTCACAAAACATCTGATACAAGCGAATGAAATATCATATATTCAAAACATTAATAATATAAGTCACTACATGAATTCATACGATAAACGAACGATCGTAATTATCATAAATGAAAACCGTAAACGAGAAATACAAACCACATTCAGCAGGTGCCAGCCGGTCAGGCTGACCGGCTGCCGGTCTACCAACACAGGCCAAAAGTCATACGAAAAACAACATGAAACATTAGTGTGTCCCAGCCGGTCAGGTCGACCGGCTGCCGGTCACCCGGCTGGGACCAATAGGCATATGAGAAAATCAAAGGGAAAGGAGGGGTGTCTCAGCCGGTGGTCTGACCGGCTGCCGGTCGACCGGCTGAGACCCTAGTCATGCTTAAACTTCAACGTAACAACAACAATATACAGCCACTGCCCCAGCCGGTGGTCTGACCGGCTGCCGGTCGACCGGCTGGGGTCCAAATCACACAAAAATGCCAAATTCACCAAGGATCAACTTTTAATAATTATCGACTATCATTCTTGTTTGACCAATTTCATAGTTTTGATAATGACATGTGTTTACGTAATAATATGTTTTACTCGATATATCATATGCATGTAATTGTGTGTTTTAGTCTTATTATAGATAGCAACAATTATGAGAAGAAAGATCAAAGTTAGACATAACTTTGATAAAGACTGTGAGACAAAGTTATAACAACTTCAGGAATAACTTTGGAAGTGAACATGGAAGTTATAGCTAACCAGGCATAACTTTAAAGAAAATCGCTTCAATCAAGATCTACATAAAACAACACGAGACTCAAGATGGAGGGTCTTTGTGATCAAGATGAAGAGATGATCCGTATACTGAAGATCTTTGTGAAGATTAGATAGTATAGGTCGTCATTCGGTAACTATTCCATTCGAGAGATTTTATGTTCAAAATTATAGCTTTAGTCTATGATTTTGAATGATAAATATTGATGCATGATTTTGGAAATAAAATGTTTTGAAATGTTTTCAAAAGTGAAAGAGTTTTATTTTTATATTTATCAATTATTTTAATAGAGAATATATTTATGAGGTTCTATTGGTTAGTAATACAACTTATGGGTTGTCATGCTACCTAGGGTTTCTAATATATTCTATCTCAATTTGTTGTTAACCTAATTAGCCCACCTAGTGTTTGAGCCACCTAGGGTTTCGTGAAACCTAATGTTTGTGCCACCTAGAGTTGCGTGCCTCCTAGGGTTTCGTGAGCTAGGCGAATCCGGCCTCCTTAGGCTTGTTTCCTTAGTTTACCTAATCTAGGATTCTACTATATCTTTACCACAATATTTTGAGATATTAAGATAAATATATTTCTATAAGATAAACCTAATAATATTTTGAGATAAAGATATATCTAAAAGATAAGCAAATATTATTTTATGATAAGATAAGTATCTTTATTAAATATTATACTAGGGTTTTAGATCTACTATGATTCTACTACTATAAATACTCATTCACATACAATTTGTAAAATACACGAAATACACAACATTCACACGGCTATTTATTTTACTTGTGTTTGATTTTTCACCCCCCCAAAAAGTTTGTTTAAAGCAAAACTTTGAGCAAATATTTATTAATTTTAGAGTTTGTTTTTAAAAGAGTCGTGCATCAATTATTATCAATCGCTTGAGTGAAATACATTATTGGATAATAGTACATCATTATAAGCTTACAATTCTTTAACGGGAATCTGTGTGAGTTATATTGTACTTTCTTATTAGCGTAAGATAGTATAGAGTATTTAGCGATACTCACCTTGAGTTATAATCATAGTGTTGATTATACGAGTGGGTTGGTAATTTTTGTAATCCGTAAAAAGGTACTAAAAATTATTAATCGAGAATAGTGGACGTAGGTTTCAACGTGTGAAACTGAACCACTTCACAAATCGTGTGCCTCTCTCTTATCTCTTTACTTTTCGTTATTTCGTTATTCGCGCTTACTTTGATTAATTAATTAGTTGATTTTAATTCATAAGATCAAATAATTAATTGCATATCATATAAATCGAAAAAGTGGGGCTAGTTTTTAATACTCAATTCACCCCCCTCTTTCGTATTCGATCAATAGACTCTACAATTGGTATCAGAGCCTCGTGCTCTTGATGGCCTTACAGCAAGGAGTCTGATCCATTTATCTTTTTATTTTTATTTATTTTCCGCTGCATTTAATTTTATTTTAATGGATTCCAAACATCTGAAGTGTCCCGTATTCGATGGGAAGAACTACAGTCTATGGAAAAATATGATGACCCATTTAATAAAGGGTAACGATTGGGAGTGTTGGCTAATCATTAAGAATGGTCCTAATAAGATCATGCTTGGAACGGCTACAGGCACTTCCATCGAAAAGAAAGAAGATGACTATGTTGAGGCAGATTATAAGAAAGCTGAGAAAAATTCAAAGGCTATTAGTCTGTTGCAAAACGGCATGACCCATCCTGAATTTGATCGTTTCTCATCTAGTTCTACTGCCAAGGAAATATGGGATGGTCTTGAGTTAGCTTATGAGGGGACAACTGTTGTCAAAAAGCAACGCATAGCTCTACTTATGCGAAAATACGAACTGTTCTCCATGGAACAAAATGAATCGCTTGACAGCATGTCCACTCGCTTCTCTAGTATCATTAATGAATTGAAAAATCTTGGAAAAACCTTTGACTCCGAGGAAATTGCCAGGAAGATCCTTAGAAGTCTATCTAAACGATGGAGACCTAAGGCGACGGTAATTGAGGAATGTAAAGACCTATCTGACCTATCTTATCAAGAGCTACTTGGAACCCTAATGGCTCACGAGATTACTCTTGATGAAGATGAGGCAAATGATAGTAACAGCAAGAAAGTGGCTCTACAAGCCGAATCTAGTGAAAGACATGATTCGGATCTTGAAGATGAAACAGTGTTATTTGCTAGACGTTTTAAGAAAAAATTCTTTAATAAACCACAAGGGAAAACGTTTAACAATAACACTAACAAATCTTACAAAAAGTCAATTGAGTCAAAAGGGTCTCTTTCAAGTCGTGGTTGCTTGAAATGTGGGGATAATGATCACATGATCAAAGATTGCCCCACATGGAAGAAAATCAAAGACAAAAATCAACGAGACAAAACCAAGAAGGAATTCAAGCAAGTGATGATGGCTTATTGCTGGGGAGATCTCGACACAGAGGACGACGAGTCAGAGGAAGAGGAAGTCGCCAACTTGTGTCTAAGCAACGTCAGTCTTGACCTAATTTCTGACAGTGACAATGAAAGCGAATCCGAGATGTGTCTTGTTGGCAACTCAGATTCAAAACCAGATTCAGAAGATGACGAAGAGGTTAGTCATCTTGAACTTAAAAAGCAAGTTAAGAATTTATCTAGGAAGTCTTTAATTAAGTATTTTGAAGAAGCCTTAGATCATTGTCATGTGCAGAGTCTTGAATTAAAAGATCTTAAAGAACAAATTCTTGACATTGCTGAGGAAAACCAACTTCTTAAGGCCAAAGCTAAAAAGCTCAAGTCTAAAGTTATGGCAACTTCAGTTATAACTTCAGACAAGACAAATGTTGAGAAAGAAGCTCTTGAGTGTAAAGTTATAGCTAATGAAGCTATAATCTCAGAGTTGAAGCTCAACATTAACCATCTTCAAGCAAAAATTATAGCTAATGAAGCTATAACTTTAGAATTGAAGAAAGTCAATGAGCTTTTACAATCTCAAGCTAAGGCAAAGGAAGTTGTTATTCTTGATCATGAGAAAGTAAACTCTTTTCTTTCTCAGCAATTGAAAGATTTGAAGGCTGAATTCTCCCAAGCCAAAAGTCAACACAATGAGGAGAAACTTATCTTGAACAAACGTTTCAATGATTTTCGTGAAAATTTCAAAAAGAACAATCCCTCCAAAGACTTGAATGTAGATCATTCGTCGTGTGAAAAAGAAATTCAGTCTTTGAAGGAATTGCTCCTACATGCACGAAAAGTTCATGATAAGTGGGAAGGAAGTCAGAAGGTATTAGACTTCCTTACCGAACAGTCTAATAATAACATGAAGATGGGTCTAGGTCATGAATGTTATAGTCGTAGAGACCATGATAAGTGCAAATCCACTCCTTCTGACCGTGATTTTAGAAGAAGGAAGTACGTCAATCTTTCAGAATATCTGATTTGCAATTATTGTGGTCACAATGGTCATGTTAAAGATAATTGTGTTAAATATGTTAACGACAACAAAAATCAAACTGATTTTGTGAAAGAGCATGACGTGTCTAGTAAGTCCGAATCTGAACCTCAACGTGATGAGGTTAGAAATAATGAGTTTAGATGGTTTTATGACATGGCTTTCGATTACACATCTGTACCTTCAAAATCTAAACCTAATGTGAATCAGAAGCAGTCGTTTAAACCTAATGTGCATCACAACAATAACAAACAATATATTAAATCTAGCAAAACCTATCCTAAGAAGAAAAGAATTGTCAAACAGGTATGGGTTAGGAAGGATCAAATATATAGAGTCACTAACCATAAAGGACCCAACTTAGCGTGGGTACCTAAAAGCTGTATTTAATTCTCTTGCAGGTAATAGTGAAAGAAAATAATCTATGGTATCTCGACAGTGGATGTTCGAGACACATGACTGGAAACAAGAATCTTTTTCTTTCACTAGAACCCTTTGACGGTGGTAAAGTTACGTTTGGAGATAACAAGAAGGGCAAAATAATCGGTGTAGGTAAGATTGGTATATCTTCTTCACATGCTATTAATAATGTATATCTGGTAGATGGCCTTAAGCATAACTTGCTAAGTATCTCTCAATTATGTGACAAAGGAAATAAAGTCGTTTTTCATTCAAATGTTTGTCGCATCATAATTGAAGGTACTAGTACTGTTATCTTAGAAGGCTTACGTAAACGGAACATGTATATGATTGATTTAAACAAAGTCACTACAAGTTCCTTTACGTGCATGAAAGTCACCGTGGATGACTCATGCCTGTGGCACAAGAGGTTTGCACACATCAGTCCAACGATTTTAAAGAAACTCAAGTCTTGGGATTTAGTTGAGGGTCTACCCTCAATCAAATTCGAACAAGAAAAGATGTGTGACTCATATGCCCGTTGTAAACAAGTTAGATCTTCATTCAAACCGAAACGAGTAGTAAGTACAAAGCGTCCACTTGAGTTGTTACACATGGATTTGTGTGGACCTATGAAAGTTAGAAGCCGCGGTGGATCAAGGTACGTATTCGTCCTAGTCGACGACTACTCCAGGTATGTATGGCCTATCTTTCTATTTACTAAAGATGAAACTTTCGATGAGTTTGTAGTACTAATGAAGCTCGCCCAAAACAAGTATGATAAAAAGTTAGTTTCCATTCGTACGAATCATGGCACCGAATTTGATAATCAAGCTTTTATAGAATATTGTAGGGAGAATGGTGTAGGACATAACTTTTCTGCACCACGAACCCCACAACAAAATGGTGTCGTGGAACGTATGAATAGAACATTAGAGGACATGGCCCGCACTATGCTTTTGTGTAGTGGCCTTCCTAAGAGCTTTTGGGCAGAAGCCATAAGTACTGCATGATATGTGCACAATAGAGCTATGATTAGACCTATTCTCAAAAAGACTCCCTATGAACTTTTAAGAGGGAGAAAACCCAATATAGCTCACCTTCGTTGCTTCGGGAGTAAATGTTTTGTCCATAATAATGGAAAAAGTAATTTGAGAAAATTTGATCCACGAAGTGACGAAGCTGTGTTTGTTGGTTATTCTAATCATAGTAAAGCTTTCAAAGTTTTTAACAAAAGAACTTTGTGCATAGAAGAAAGTGTTCATGTTGTATTTGATGAAGATAATGTGCCTGAACAAGTTGAACAGAATGAAGAAGAAGACATGAATGATCCAGACTTTCACCTTTCAAGGGAAGACGAGCCAGATAATAATGAAGAAGTTATTGAAGGAATCAATGATGAACTTGATAAATCCGCAAATGACCTTGAACAGAGAACTGAGACAATTGTTGATGATACGAATGTCTCTTCTCAAAACAAGAAAAAGGAAACTGAAGTTATAGCTGATGATGCTATAACTTTGAACCAGAACCAAGATGGTGTAACTGAAGTTGTACCAACTTCAGCTATAACCCCAGAGTCCAACTCAGGGAGAACCAATCTTGATTCTGAATCATTTGAGGAAAGTAACAAATCATCAGATGATGATGAGCCTAGGAACTCTAAGAAATGGAAATATAAGAGTCCTCATCCTATGTATAGTATCCTAGGAAGTTTGAATAAGGGAGTTCAAACGAGGCGAACATTATATAACTTTTGTCATTCTATTCTTTTCTGTCTACCATAGAGCCTACCAACATCAAAGAAGCTCTTGCAGAATCCGACTGGATTGCAGCAATGCAAGAGGAGCTTTAATAGTTCGAACGTAATAAAGTATGGCACCTTGTGCCACGACCTCCTAATCGAAATGTGAATTGGTACTCGATGGGTATTCAGAAAATAAATTGGATGATTCATGAGTTATAGTTCAGTAACAAGGCCGCTCGAGTGGTCGTTCAAGGTTATAATCAACAAGAAGTGATTAGATTATGACGAGGACATTAGCTCCAGTAGAAAGACTTGAGCTATTCATTGACTCATCGTTATTCGCAGCTCTTCAAAGGAAGGAATTATTCCAAATTGGACGTGAAGACGCATTTCTTAACGGTTATTTGGATAAGAAGAGGTTTTTGTGAACAACCTCCTGGATTTTTGAATAGCAGTTCAAATACGGTTTAAACTCGACCCCAACAGGTTTATATGGTTTGAAACAAGCGCATAGGGATTGGTACGACAATTGTCAAAATTTTTTATCAAAACAATTTTAAAGAGGATCCTGTCGACACAAAACCCTATTTCATAAAATCCGAGAGTTATGATTTACTGTGCTCAAATTTATGTAGACGATAATTTTGGTCTCCACTCAACAATAAATTGTGCAAGTATTTTTCAGATCTTATGACCTCAGAATTTGAAATGAGCATGATGGGAGAATTGAAATTCTTCCTAGGACTGCAGATTCAACAAACCAAAGAAGGCATAAAGATGCACCAACAAAAATATGTCAAGGAGCTAATCAGAAAATTTGGTATGGAGAACGCTCATCCAATGGACACACCTATGGTAACTGATAAAAAGTTGACCTTGGACGAAAATGGTAAGTTCGTAGATGAGACTACATATCGAGGTATGATTGGTTCTTTATTATATTTAACTGCAAGTAGGCCTGACATTATGTTCAGCGTATGTGTCTGTGCTAGATTTCAATCATGTCCTAAAGAATCACATATGATTGCAGTTAAACGTATCTTGAGACATTTAATTGATACATCTAACTTATATTTGTGGTATCCACTTGAGTGTAATTTCGATTTAGTAGGATATTCAGACGCAGATTATGCGGGATGTTCTTTAGATAGAAAAAGTACCTCTGGATTTGCTACTTTTGTTGGACCTTGCATAATTACTTGGGGCTCAAAGAAGCAAAATTCGGTTGCATTATCTACTGCAGAAGCCGAATATATCGCTGCAGGACTGGTATGTTCTCAACTACTTTGGTTAAAGCAACAACTATGTGATTATGGTGTTAATGTTGGTTGTTTGCCTGTTTTCTGTGATAATACGAGTGCTATTATTATTTCTAAGAACCCAGCTCAGTATTCTCGTACTAAGCATATAGACATTAGACATCATTTTTTGCGTGACCATGTAGAAAAGGGCAACATTAAACTCGAATTTTGTAGTACTGACAATCAATGGGCTGACATTTTAACAAAGGCGTTAGCGAGAAGACGTTTTGAGATTTTGCGGTTGGACATTGGTTTAATCGGTAGCAATTAAATTCATCTTATTTATTTTGTGAACCTGCGTGACTGGCTAGAATAAGACGAGATTGTATGACTGTGTCCGCATATTTCATTGCTAGTATATTTGTGTTTAAGATAATATATTTTACGTGAGTATCTTGCATATTAAGTGTTTTATGGAAATTGAATTATGAACCACATATTTGCCAAATACCCATCTTATTCACTTTCCAAAATTAAGTCAAATTCTACCCATGTATCCTATGCTAGCCGAAATTCTCAAATAAAATCACCCATCCATATCTTTTTATTTACCAAATTCTATCTTTACCATATCCCAACAATTAACTACCCAAGATTCCTTTTCCTACCAAAATTCAAATTAAAAAAAAAAAAAAAAAAAAAAAAAGGAAAGAGATCACTTGGGGCCGGCACACCCATGTGCCCAAGTACAAAAGTAACACAAATTCTTACACCTCATTATTACCCTCTTACACCTTTCACTTTCACCACATCAATACTCAACCAATTCTTTTACTTTCCCTCTTCTACCTCACGGCACCCACAACAAACAACATAAAAATTACCCAAACCTTCAACCATCATCAATGGCTTCCACTAGATCAAAAATATCCAAGAACCCAAACCCAAAAACTCCCAAGCCTAGCATGCACAAAAATACCTCTTCTACTACCACACAAACATCACCCAACCTAAACCAAACCGAGTCCGGTGCGGGTCTTGAGGGTACAAAAAGAAGACGGCTAAATAAGGGCAAAGGTAGACTCCAAGACGAAGCTACAACCGAAGTTGGTGACACGGTTCCCGAGGCACCAACACGGGTTACATTACGTGATTTCTCGCCTCAAGAAACATCTTCCAGGATTGATAAACTCCGTCTCACAAAAGACGAAAGAAAACTTGTGAACCGAGTTGCTCAGTACGGAATACACGGTGGTCGCTTTTATCCGAAAGCTTGGTGTGATAAGTATGTGGCTTTAGGATTCTTTACCGATTTTCTGAATTTTCAAGAATGGGAAACCGTGGCTCAGTTTTCGGGTCCCGTTTATCCGATTGAGGTAATACAGTTTTTCGCTTCTGTTTCATTAAACGATGGAGTGTTGAATGCCGTTATAAATGGCCGTTCAGTTTCGATTTCCGTGACGGACTTTTGTACTCTGTTTTCGGTTCCTGATGATGGAATCAAAATCAATCCGAGTACGTCATGGGAGGAACTGACGGACATGGCTAAGTTGGAAGTTAAGAAATACTTTGATGTTGGGGCGTCGTTGTCGAGTTGTGTGTTGGCGGGAAGTGTGTCACCAAAATTAAAATTTTTGTTAAACTTTTTATGGAATACCGTCATTCCGCGTCGGGGTAGACGGGACAAAATTGCATGCTATGAGATGTTGGTCGTGAAGCATTGGTTGGAAGGCAACCGGGTTAATTTACCTTCTCTTGTGTTTTCTCGTATTTCACAAACCGCTTTTTCGGTGACCGAAGACAAAATCTATTCCACTCTTGATTTGCCGTATGGTATGTGGCTGTCACAGCTCTTAGAGTCGAAAGGAGTTGTTAATATGCAAAATTATGGGGTCGCCGTAAAAGATGAAATGTGTGATACGTTCTTGAAGTTTATGAAGCTAGATGCTAATGGACCGGAGTTGTTGTTTTTAACAAAAGGAGGGTCGGTCGGGTTACAGCCGGGTGGGGCTGATTTTTCCGGGATTGAGTCAAAATTGGATATGTTCATATGTAGTATAATGGAGCGCTTGGACGCGCAGGACAAAAAAATTGAGGCGGTATTGGACACGGTTGTTCAGGCCGTGGCTGTGGGTTCTTCGAGCTCAACCCGTGACCAAGGTGGGTCGGGTGTGAGTCGTGAGATGAGGACGTGGATGAATGGTGTGGATGATTGCCTAGCAAAATTAGAGAGGAATGTTGTCGATATTCGACAAGAGATGTATAGGCAAAGGGATCGGATGCAATTCTTGGTGAGCCAAGGCGGTTCTTTGGTTAAGAGCGGAACGGATATGCGTGAGGGGATGCGGACTATATACGATGCGACGGAGGCTCTTTCGTTGAAAGTTCGGAACTTTGACGTTTGCCTCACCGCTCAAGCTACCCATGTGTCTTCTTGCCTTGATCGTCTCTCCACTCTTGAGTACCGCACTAGGCCCGGTTATAAAGCACCCTAGCCTCATTCACCTACCCACATGCTTTGCTTTTCTTATGCTTGGTTGTTTCATTTCTTGAACTACTAATCCTATTCGGCCCATTTTGGCATGTTTAAACAATTGTTCTATTCGGCCCAATGGCAACTAATACTCTATTTTGTGGTTTGTAGTTTTAATTAACATTTACTCTTGATTTTGCTTGGTATAAATCGTTTTCTATTGCGTATTTTGCACATCTATTTCTTGCCTTGACATGTGTTATTCTAGTCGTTTCATGTCTTTGTTCTTGTCTTTTCAATGATGCCAAGAGGGGGAAGAAATGATATGATTTGAGTCTTTGCTTAAGCTTGCTCCTTGTCAAGACTCGTTATCTCTTAAAGTCTTTCGAGCTATAACTTTGGCAAAGTTGTTTTGTTATTGCGATCAAAGTTGCTATAACTTTGGAGTGCTTTGTTGAGGGGGAACCATACTTAGTCACATTGTTAAGAGGAAATCATATGAGACTTGTCATCATCAAAAAGGGGGAATTTGTTGGACCAATTTTATAGTTTTGATAATGACATGTGTTTACGTAATAATATGTTTTACTCGATATATCATATGCGTGTAATTGTGTGCTTTAGTCTTATTATAGCTAGCAACAATTATGGGAAGAAAGATCAAAGTTAGACATAACTTTGATAAAGTTTGTGAGACAAAGTTATAACAACTTCAGGAATAACTTTGGAAGTGAACATGGAAGTTATAGCTAACCAGGCATAACTTTAAAGAAAATCGCTTCAAGCAAGATCTACATAAAACTACACAAGACTCGAGATGGAGGGTCTTTGTGATCAAGATGAAGAGATGATCCGTATACTGAAGATCTTTGTGAAGATTAGATAGTATGGGTCGTCATTCGGTAACTATTCCATTCGAGAGATTTTATGTTCAAAAGTTATAGCTTTAGCCTATGATTTTGAATGATAAAATATTGATGCATGATGTTGGAAATAAAATGTTTTGAAATGTTTTCAAAAGTGAAAGAGTTTTATTTTTATATTTATCAATTATTTTAATAGAGAATATATTTATGAGATTCTATTGGTTAGTAATACAACTTATGGGTTGTCATGCTACCTAGGGTTTCTAATATATTTTATCTCAATTTGTTGTTAACCTAATTAGCCCACCTAGTGTTTGAGCCACCTAGGGTTTCGTGAAACCTAGTGTTTGTGCCACCTAGGAATGCGTGCCTCCTAGGGTTTCGTGAGCTAGGTGAATCCGGCCTCCTTAGGCTTGTTTCTCTAGTTTACCTAATCTAGGATTCTACTATATCTTTACACCAATATTTTGAGATATTAAGATAAATATATTTCTATAAGATAAACCAAATAATATTTTGAAATAAAGATAGTTCTTAAAGATAAGAAAATATTATTTTATGATAAGATAAGTATCTTTATTAAATATTATACTAGGGTTTTAGATCTATGATTCTACTACTATAAATACTCATTCACATGCAAATTGCAAAACACACGAAATACACATATTTTACACGGCTATATATTTTACTTGTGTTGATTTTCAAAATCGTTTTAAAGCAAACCTTTGAGCAAATATTTATTATTTTTAGAGTTTGTTTTTAAAAGAGTTGTGCATCAATTATTATCAATCGCTCGAGTGAAATACGTTATTGGATAATAGTACATCATTATAAGCTTACAATTCTTTAACGGGAATTTGTGTGAATTATATTGTACTTTCTTATTAGCGTAAGATAGTATAGAGTATTTAGCGATACTCACCTTGAGTTATAATCATAGTGTTGATTATACGAGTGGGTTGGTAATTTTTGTAATCCGTAGAAATGTACTAAAAATTATTAATCGAGAATAGTGGACGTGGGTTTCAACGTGTGAAACTGAACCACTTCAAAAATCGTGTGCCTCTCTCTTATCACTTTACTTTTCGTTATTTCGTTATTCGCGCTTACTTTGATTAATTGATTAGTTGATTTTAATTCATAAGATCAAATAATTAATTGCATATCATATAAATCGAAAAAGTGGGGCTAGTTTTTAATACTCAATTCCCCCCCCCCCCCCCCTCTTTCGTATTCGATCAATAGACTCTACAATTCTAATTCATCAATTCTTATATGAATACTCAACAAACGATATAACCATCATCAACACAATTACTAAACTCACTAATCGTATTCTAAATACGATTCCTAGCATAGATAACATGTAAAACACGTAAATGATATCGAGTAACCCTTCACCATTACCTTTAAGCGTCTTCACTACTCGTCAAGCTCCTCTTCAATTAGAAAATAGTCTTTGTCGGGATTTTGGAGGTCACCACCTACAAATAGATCATAAAAGATGAATAAAATTCATCTTGAGAAAGACGGAAAGTTTGAAAAGCGAGAAAGACGGTAATTTTATTATCAATACGGATAGAGGAAGGTAAGAGGGGAAGAATAAGACGAACTTACGAGAATTTCAACAAGAAACGAAGGAGATACGGTGATTCAAAGATCGGAAAGATTATGGAGGCAAGGGTTTTGGTTTGCTTAAGGAAGAAGTAAGTTTGATTGTGTTTGTGTGAATGAGAAATAGGTTAAGGGAGTATGAGTGGAATATAAGGGAAAAAGTCAATAAAAGTCAAACTCGCCTTAAGACGGGATTCTCATGGAATCTCGCGGAAATTCCAAATACGAACTCGGAAAATCTAAATTCGACTCGGAACATAAAATTCTAAATTAAAACTTAAATTTGCTGAAAGGTATCCGTAAAATATTTTCACTAAAAAAATAGGGTACATTTCCGGGTGTTACAACTGTTGTTGTGATGACTAGTTGTTGTAAGTTGAGTATGTGATAATGAGATGATTGATGATAGTTGAAGTTGGTAATAATTCATAAGTGTTGACAGTGATGATTTAGTGCATATTTGACCCCAGCCGGGCGAAACGGCTGGGGAAGTGGCCTGTGATGTTGAATTGTTGTTACGTAGAATTGTAGTATGCATTATGTCTCAGCCGGCCGACCGGCAGCCGGTCGCTGACCGGCTGAGACACATACCATTTTGCCATCGTTTTTCTCATATGACTTTGGTCCCAGCCGGCAGCCGGTCCCTTTGACCGGCTGGGACACGCTGCTTATTCACTTGCTTTTCAGGTATGACATTGGTGCCAGCCAGGTAGCCGGCAGCCGGTCACCTTGACCGGCTGGCACACGCTGCCAATCCCTTGCAATTTCTTTCTTTTGTTTTCATTTAATATATTTCCGATGGTTCGTTTATCGTATAAATTTATGTAATGACTTTAAATATTCATGTTTCGAATATATGATATTCCTTTCGCTTGTATCGCATGTTTTGTGACGGTTTTTCATATATCCCACTTTGAGTCAGTTTTACACATGTTATGGTTTGAACACTATTTGTTATGTGCTTTGTACTCTCATTCCCCTGGCTACCTCCACGTTCGTAAGGCTGGAATGTCAGAACGAGAAGTGTATCCTTACTGCTTAATTGCTTGTGTTAGTGGGCATATGACGACGTTGTTGGGAGGCGAACGCTTTGCGTTGATCTACACGGCCGTCAAATGTTGTATATGTCCGAGGTGGTGTCATTTCATGTAGCGTACCGCTTGTTATGATGCTTGTGCTCTTTTCCGCCTCTTTCGTGAAGGTTGACCGAATTTGGGGTACTCGGCGTCTAGGATTGACCGAGTCTTGGATGCGAAATGTAGTATATCCGAATTTGGAGTACTTGATCACATTTTGAGAGATTTCGTCTCTTGTAGTATATTCTACTTTGGTTTGTAATTATTTGACATTCCTACTATTTTTATCTTAGCATGTAAAAAGTTTTAAAAACACCGTATTTTCCGCTATATAAATCACATGCTTGTTATGTTTTATTTCCGCATTCGCGAGGGTTGTCACAGTTGATATCAGAGCTTTAACGCTCCCGACGCACACACGTGAACCCTAAACATAAACTACTTGACCTTGAAATAATAAATGAGAGATGGGTAGAAATTAAGGACTTTACTTGGTAGTCTTTGGTGTACTTGATGTATGTTAGGTTCTAACTTGTTTGTTGATTATGTTGAGTGATGTTATGTTTGTTTATATCTACCGTCTAGAGGTGGATCATGTGTTACCTAGAAGAAGTATCCTCTACCGAAGATTGAAGATTGACAAGCCTAATTGAAGTGTATTTCTTCCTCATCGATGATTTCTCTCGTCCTTAATGTATCATGCTCTCTTCCTTCTATCTAAGTACTTCTTTATCATCTAACGTCTTCCCCTCTTGGAAATTACTCTTGATAGTTTCCTCCATCTTACCATTGGTATCCTTACCTTCCTCTTGTAACATTTTTGTGGGTGCCATACTCTTTTGTTTGTGGTATATTGTACTTGGTCGGAAGAATTTTGAGCTTTGTGGGATGTTAGTGTTGATTAGAACGAATTTGGGATTTGAGGTAAATGGTGTAGATCTAAGTTCACCCTATATTGATGATTGGTTGTATCTCTGAGGAAAGGTAGTTAGATAAGTTTGATGATTGTAATGCTTGATGTTTGCCATGACTAATGTGGATAGTTCATGGTATTTGATGCTGTAAGGTTGAATGAGATGGCTAGGACTTCTTAACCCATTAGTGATTTAATCTTTTGAACTTAGTAGTTTAGTAATATTAGAGTGTCTTGAGGATCATACCTAAGTTGGAGCTAGTTGTTCTAAGTGAGAATATTTGGACGATACCTTGAGTTGTGAAATGCCCTTGAGATCAAGTGACTTCTTGTGATTTTCTAGTGTGTACTTTTGGGTATATACTTGGTGGAAAAATACTTGGCTATAATTCTTGGATTTAAAAATATGATCTTATATCATGGTATCGGAGACTTGGTTGAGGTAGTAAGTCGTCATGATAGATTAAACCATGTTACTTAAGGTTATGGTCATGAGTGAAATTTGATTAGATTGGCTATGACGGTGATGCCTTAAGATGTTGATGATGACGTTTTGTTCAGTGTTCTACCTTATGGGTCTTAGGAGTTGAAAAGAGACTAATATTGAAGAATTCTTTGTTAGTCTTTCGGTTTTGAAACCTTTGAGGATGTGTCAAATTTTGGAGTTGAGAGAATGTTACTATACATGAGTTGCAATTCCGCAATTGGGATTCCGTGTTATATGAAAGGATGGATGAATTGGGCTGTAATCGATTTGTTAAATCTAGGTGTACCTTACTTTGATGATTTGTGGTACGAGGGTCCCTTGTAAGAGACCTTTGTTATTTGGAGGATTTGCTTTGCTATCACCCTAAGTCTAAAAGGAGAAATTTTGTGGATTAAACCTTAAACCTTTACTCGTGCCATTATCCCTTTTCACTTCCATTCTTGAATGTATTTGTCAAGATTGATCTTTAAGGAATTGCATGCTCGTATCTTCTTTCTTACTCGGATATCTTCATAACTCTACTATCTGCTTTGTCTCTTGCTTATGACCTCATTATTTTCAAGCGTTCCTCTCTTATAATCTCGTGCCTGAGTATTCTCGTGTTCTCCTTGAGATTTCTTTATCGCTTCCTAACTCATTGTTGCATGATCTTTTCTCTAGTGGTTTGGATATCCCGTTGTAAGGCTCAAAGAGTAAGTGTAATTTAGTTTGGAATTCTTTAGTTAGAATATGTGTCTTTGGATAGAGCAAATTTCATGTTGTTTTTTATCATGGAAAATAGGACTTAAGCTCTAGGATGAATCCTAATAGTGATAATGTATCCTCTCTTGGTGGTTTTAGATTTGGAGTTTGGTATTGTAGTAATATTTTGAGAATTGAGTGGATCACGATAATAGTTCGTTGTTGCGGGATATTGTAATAGTTACCTTGGAGGTTGTTTGGGAAATTGTTGTCTTAAATTGTTACTCTCTAAAAAGGAATCTTATTTGTGAAATTTGGATTTGTGACCAGATTCGAGGAATAATCTCGTAAGCAAAGACCGATACGTTTTGAGTTTGATGAGCTAGATGATTTGATTAATTGACGTATCGCCATGTGTTTGGCAATATATATGATTTGGAATTGGTACTCATCCTTTGCTTGATGCATGGTGAGTTGACTTTCGAAGATGAGAAAGTTCATTGTAAATTTAGCATAATGAGTTTGAAGTAAATTGAATCAAGGATTTTCATGGTAAGTCTCCTTTTACTTGTGGTTGTTAGCGAACATGTTTCCCTAGATATAAATATCTTTGTTGGTGGTTTCTAATAAGAGTTTTGATGAAACTAAGAAGATTAGAGTACGTAATGAATCTTTCATGTGGATTGTTAGTCGTGAAGTCTACCGTGCCGATGGACTTTAGTAGATACTAGTTGAACTTGAATAATTGGGTTAGTGGCTTGAAGTCTCGTGATTATGAAATAATTTTCGTAGGAATCTAATGATTGAAAATGTTGAGTTGGAAATTGGGTAATTCGCATTCTCTTGAGGACTAGTTTATTTGTAAAGTTAGTGATGTCGAATTCTTGTAGATCTTCCTGCCGATTTTATCGTGATATTCCTATTCCTAAGAGTTCGATTTGTTTTGTTTTTGCGTGTTTTGTATATATTTTTTTATCGTGATTTGTGAACTTGATGTTCGAGTCGCTATATGTACGTGTAATGTCTTGTTATTTGATTTTATCTTTGAGAAAAACATCAAATTTTCATATTGTATTTCTAATTTAACGTTTCAAAGAAGTCTAAAGTTGGATTGTGTACCATGTTTTTGGAGAAAATGGATTTCTTTTGCTTTTATATTCGGATTTTGCATTTGGTTGGATGTTTGGACTTGTTATTGGAGACGTCTGGTGACTAGTCCTTCACTTACTAACGCTTGTTTTGATTTTCGATTTCACTATTTCGATATTGATTTGATCTGGATAATTAGAGTTCTCATTCGCGACGAGCACTCTTGAGATCCGTAAATAAAGTTTCGCACTTATGAAAAATCTCTTTAAACCATTTTCGAGAAGAACCTCATTTCATAAATGTTTTCCCTTGTAAAAACTTTCGTGTTGTTTTTGAAAACCGATTCTTGTCTTGATACTTTTTGTTTTCTACTCTCAAGTTTCGAGGACGAAACTTTTTAAAAGGCGGGGTGATTGTAACACCCGCAAATGTACCCTATTTTTATAGTAAAAATATTATACGGATACTTTTCAACGAATTTTAGTTTTAGTCTAGAATTTAATTTCCCGTGTCTATTTTAGAAAATCCGAGTTCGTTTTCGGACTTTACGCGAGTTTCCAAGTAAGTTACGTCTAAAGACGCCTATGGGATTTTTCCCATATTTTTCCACTTACTCCCTCATACTCCCTCAAACCCTAACTCCCTCATTTTTCACTTACTTCTTCTTCATCAAGTAATCACCAAAAACCTAAGTTCCATATTTGCTCAATCTCAAAATCGTCACTACTCCTTCGTTAATTGCTCAAATCCTCTAATTTTCGTCTTAATCTTTCCCACTCATTGTCCTCTATCTTAATTGGTAATAAAATTACCGTCTTTCTCACTTTTCAATTTATCCGTCTTTCTCAAAGGTGAATTATATTCATCTTTTGTCGTCTTTGTTTAGGTGGAGACCTCCAAGACCCCGATAAGGATTTCTATCTAGTGGAGGAAGACTTAGAAATCGTTTGAAGACGCGTAAAGGTAACGGTCAAGGGTTACTCGATATCATTACGTGTTTTAATGTGTTTTCTATGTTAGTAATCGTATTTAAAATAAGATTAGTAATCATAGGAATTGTGTTGTTGATGATAGTTGTTGTTAGTTGATATTTGATAATGAGAATTGATGATGATAATTGAAGTTAGTTAATATTCATAAGTGTTGAAGTGATGATTTTCGTGCATATTTGACCCCAGCCGGCCGACTGGCAGCCGGTCAGCTGACCGGCTAGGGAGTGGCTGATGTTGAATTGTGGTTACGTAGAATTGTAGTATGCATATGTCTCAGTTAGCCGACTGGCAGCCGGTCAGCCAACCGGCTGAGACACATACCATTTTGCCTTCGTTTTTCTCATATGACTTTGGTCCCAGCCGGGTAGCCGGCAGCCGGATCCTTTGACCGGCAGGGACACGCTGCTTATTCACTTGTTTTTCAGGTATGACATTGGTGCCAGCCGGG
>JAIUZE010070660.1:0-80581 GCA_022085475.1 Heliosperma pusillum | reverse complement strand
GTATCAACATCAGAATGTTAAATGTAAAAAAAAATTTCAAGACCAGAAATGGACGTTTCAATTTTATGAACATTATAATCTCATATTATCGACTTTTATCGTATAAAAATCAATAAACATGCAATACATAAGTACAAATCACGAAATTTTACATACAATATGTAAGAAATGCATGTGAGATCATATTAAAATTTCATGGCCAGACTCAACATGCAACTATTTTTAGTTAACTTTTAACTCATAAAATGCATGTTAACTCGGTTTAAACGCCAAAAATCAAAATAAATAGCAAATTAATCCCTAAAATCACGAAATTTAACCACAAACATTTTGAGGTCAGTAGGTATACATGCACCAAATTTTTTTTGTCAGAATCGTATTTTAACTCAAAATCTTTGATTTATTAGTTATCTTATAACTTTAATAAAAATGTCCAAAATGAACATGCATGCTACAAGCTAGCTCTGATACCACATGAAAGTCCATAGACCTTAATTAGAATCTTCTAATTAGTTGCTAAATTACTTGTTAATTTAGTATTTAATGATCTATGTAACATGCATGCAAATATAAAGACATTTATATAAAAGAAGAAATTTCCTCACATTGATATGGAAAATATATGGGCACAACAAGAACTCCTTCTTGTTGTTCTTGATCTACAAATATGGATGAACACAAACAATCTCAAAAGTAGAAGATCTCCTCTAAGTTGCACCAAGATAAACCCAAATAATCTACCCTTATTATTAACTAGATAATAAGATAGATATTATACTACTAATATTATGAATATATTACTACACTAGTAATACTTAGGAAATATTAGTATATGAGATTTTTTAGTGAGAAGAAGGATTTTAGAGAAAAGTATAACAATTGCACAAAATCAAGTAGTGAAAAATGAACAACAATTGTTCATTATAAAGGCCATTTGGCCGGACCACATTGTCCAAAATTGGACTCTTATTTTGTTCAATTTGATCACATGAATTAGAGTGGAGTGTTGTAGTATAAGTGATGATTGTTTTCAACTTGTTATGTCACTTTCAATTAGTAACTAAAGAGTATAAATAAGAACAACAATCATCACCATTCTAACTACAATCCAACCGGCCACTTTGGCCTAGTTTGGTCCATTTTGATTTTTTGATATTTGTCTCAAAAATACTTATTGATCATATGGTTAATTATCTTGTATAATTAAGTGTTAATTTGATCATATAACAATTATATGACTTAATTAAATAAATAATATGTACTTAACATTTTAAGTAATATTTTACCATTATATCAATATATATTGGGTCCCACAATGCTTAGTTAATTTATTTTACAACTCTTTGTAAATATAATTAACTAATTACCTCTATCTCAAAACCTCAACTAATTTAGTAATTTAAAGATTAATTACTAAGTTAAATCTTATTTAATCGTATTAAAATAAGATATAAATTTATTAGTCAATTATCGCATAATTGAAATATAAGTTTAATCGAATTTGAGTTCTTAACTCAATTTCTAACAATTAACTCTCGGACATATCGAATATATGTAATGTACTAATTAACTGTATCGTATACAAATAATTAGTTACTATTTGGATTTCATCCTTTAGGTGTGACCGAAAGGGATCAGTTGATCACCGCCGTCAAACGACAATAACGTCAAACTCTAGTCAGCCAACCGTTATTGATTTACGTTAATCAACTGACTAATCATATATATAGTCAATAAATATCCCGATTATATTCCTTAATAAGATTTATCATGTTGCGCACTATTGTGGAGGACACCTACTCCAACACTTGTCAGCTGTCACCCCTTTGGAAAGCGGAATAGAAGAACAGTAGTCAGCAAAGGTCTCCATATGCTTCCTCGGATCCTCCCCAGCTACACCCCTATACTTGTCCTGCTGGACAAGTTTGATATAAGACGGACGAAGATCGAAAGTAGTTCCATCTTCGTCCGTTGTAAGTTTGAATCCTTGAGGTATACATGCAACTGTAGGCTCACAATGGCTAGCAATATTCGGCATCTTTGCTGGAATGGTAGTCTCAACAGTTAAATCTTCCTCGAAAATGAAACTGTCAAAGACGGATTCAGAAGTACTCAAGTCTTCCTCCTGAATAGTCTTATCTAACCCTCTTTTCCTGCGCAGGAAGGTTCTTTCAGGCTCTGGATCAACTTCCACTAATTCGAGCCTTTGGGACCTGCTCATACACAACTATAAAGAGAAAGATAAGAACAGTCTTAAGGAATTAGAAATTCCTTAAGACGAGACAGAAATAAATAACAGAAAATTAAATTGCCTCCCCGGTAACGGCGCCAAAATTTGATGTGGTCGTTATACACCAAAAATAAAACCTAAGTCTACTAACTAAGAAGATAGCGGAAGTAGGGTCGATCTCCACAGGGAGGAAACTAATTAACTAAAATCTAAATCTGCAAGTAACAATCTGGGGGGTTTTGAAAATTGGTTTTAACTAACTAAATAAGATTAAAGGAAAGAGAAGTAAAAGATAGAAATAAATAAGAAATAAATCAGATAAGAGAGAAATATGCTAGGATTCGGTCTACTGCAGTATCGGCATCTATGGGTCAACTAAGTCAGTCAATCTATCAATGAGAAGGGCAATGGTTGTCTCCTCTCGGTCTCAAACCACCCTAGGGATTTTCCTAATTAACTCTCGTCCTCTTAGGAGTCACCTATCAATTCTAAGCAAGCCTTCCCTTCCAATCTCTCGATCAAGGTCGGGGTTAACTACCTAGCCTAGTCTCCTGCGTGCACTCATTCGACTAAACCTCAATTAAATTGCAAAGATCGATTCTCATGACTAGCTAAAATAATCTATCCTAACATGCCTTTACTACAGTTTCCCTCATCCCAACATACAAGATAATTAGCTACTCATGTAATTAACGATGCTAACTAAGACGATTAAACATATGACGATAGACATAATAAAATCGCAATTAACAAGCATGACAATAATAAAGCAGTAATTAAGAAGAGTAAACAGTAATTAAGACTAAAGGTATAGAAGTAAAGAGAGAAAAGAAGAAAGGAGTTTACAATCTTAGCAATCCGGCGTAAAGAACAAATCCTACGTCGATAAACCCGAATGCAAACCAAAGATAAAGTTCAGAAACTAATGAAAGATTAATGTCTGCTAATTACTGAATGATTAAAACTGAATAATAGTTGCTCTATAACTAATGACGTAAATAAGAGTCATATATAGTGTATAACACGACTCTTAACCTAATTAACCTTATGGACTTAAAGCCCGTGATAGGATCTACACGATCGAGGGAAATAACCACTCGATCGAGGCTTTTATTCATGGAAATCAGTCGATCGAGCATTCCATCTACTCGATCGACCAACTCGTAACTCCTTCTACTCGATCGAGCAAAGTATGTAGCTCGATCGAGGTCTTATGGCTTCAACTCACCTCGATCGACCTAATGCGTACTCGATCGAGGTCTTCAGGCATAGTACATAGTAAGAGTCATAACTTTGGGCTTGACGATGAATGGTTTCACGCTTCCCAAGGCAAGAGTTCCTGTTCCGATCCTTCCATTCCTAAATGCACGCAAAGTGGACTGTTTTGGCTCGGTTTCCGCTACTATGCAGCTTGTACCTACAAAATGGTAATGAAAGTACAAAGTAGCCAAATAGGGGCATATGGCGATATAATATCACCTAAATGACATAGAAATGCGTGCATAAATGGACTGGAAAGTCTATATAAAATACACGCATCAGTAACTATTCCAATATCTCGCAACAACGAACTATTATCATGATCCACTCAATTCTCAAAACACCACCACAATACAAAACTCCAAATCTAAAACCACTAAGAGAGGATATATTATCACTATTTGGATTCATCCTAGAGCTTAAGTCCTATTTCCCATGATAAAATACAACCTGAAATTTTCTCAATCCAAAAACACATATTCTAACCTAAGAATTCCAAAATACATTACACTTATTCTTTGAGCCTTACAAATGGAATACCCAATCCATTAGAGAAAAGATGCAGGAGCAACGAGATAGGAAACAATACGAAATCTCAAGGAGAACACGAGAATAAATAAGGCACGAGATTACAAGAGAGGAGCGCTGAAAATAACGAGGTCAAGGAAGGGACAAAGCAGATAGTAGCGTTATGAAGATATCCAAGTGAGAAAGAAGGTACGAGCTTGTAATTTCTTAAAGATCAATCTTGACAAAAACATTCAAGAATGGAAATGAAAAAGGATGATGGCACGAGTAAAGGTTTAAGGTTTAATCCACAAAATTCCCTTTTCAAACTCAGGGCGATAGCAAAGCAAATCATCTCAATAACAAAGGTCTCTTACAAGGGACCCTCGTACCACAAATCATCGGATAGTAAGGTACACCTAGATTTAACAAATCGATTACACCCAATTCATCACCCTTTCATCATAAGCCGGAGTCCCAATGCGGAATGGCCAAAGCAGCATTGTAACATTTCTCAACTCCATAATTTGAACACATTCCAAAGGTGGTTCAAAAACGAAGAAGAAACCAATAAGGAATGGCTCCATACGAATCCCTTTCAACTCTACGGGCCCACAAGGTTAGAACACCGAACAAAAACGTCATATCAACATCATCTAGCCCCCGAGTTCATATATATCAAAGTAACATCAAGTCACACATCATCACTTAAACGTCCAAGGTATTAGCCATTCATAGCTCACATCATCGAATCTCGCTCATATCTATAATCCTCAAGTAATATGGTTCAACTTACAACGAAACCTTACTACTTCAAACGAGTCTCCTATGCCATAAGATAAGATCATATCTTTAAATCCAAGAACTAAAGCCAAAACCTTTCCCACCAAGCCTATACTCACAAACACACAATAGGAAACCACAAGACTTCATTTAATCTCAAAAGTATTTCGCACCTCAAGATATCATTCAAAGCTTCTTATTTACACTAATTAGACCTATCATAAGCATGGTCTTCAAAACAATAATAAACTTCTAAGTCCAAAAGACTAAATTACTAATGAGTTAAGAAGTCATAGCCAACTCATTCAACCTTACACCATCGAATATCATGAACTATTTACACACAAGTCATGGCAAGCATTTATACATTAAAATCATCGAACTTATCTTACCACCATTTCTTAGAGATACAACCAATCACCACTATAGGGTGAATTTAGATCTACACCATTTTCCTCAAATCACAAATTCATTCTAACAAAAACTAATATTCCACAAAGTTCAAAGTTCTTCCGACCAAGTATAATATACCACAAACAAATGGGTAAGGTATCCACAAAAGGTCACGTGAGAAAGTTGAGGGTACAAATGGTAATATGGAGGAAACCATCAAGAGTAATTTCCAAGAGTCAACCAAGTTGGAAGAGAAAGAAGCACCTAGATAGAAGGAAGAGAGCATAATACATTAAGGACGAGAGAATTCATAGATGAGGAAGAAATACACTTCAATTAGGCTTGTCAATCTTCAAATCTTCGGTAGAGAATACTTCTTCTAGGTAACACAATGATCCACCTTAAGACGGTAGATACAAACAAACATAACATCACTCAACACAATCAAACAAACAAGTTAGAACCTAACAAACATCAAGTACACCACAGACTACCACCTTAGGTCCTTAAATCTACCCATCTCTCATTTATTATTTCAAGGTCAAGTAATTTAAGTTTACGGTTCACGTGTGTGCGTCGGGAGCGATAAAGCTCTGATACCAACTGTGACAACCCTCGCGAATGCGGAAATAAAACATAACAAGCATGTGAATTATAAAGCGGAAAATACGGTGTTTTTAAAACTTTTTACATGCAAGATAGAAATACGAGGAATGTCAATAATTACAAACCAAATAGAATATACTACAAAGAGACGAAGTCTCTCAAAATGTTATCAATATCAAAGTGATTAGCAAACTAGCTAATAAACGTCTAGAGGTGTTTCATCCAGGGACAACGCCCGCTAGCTCACACACGAACCCAAAATACCACAAGCAAAAAGCCATCCAATCAAGCAACCTGTTCATCCATGAAAAACATGAACGCCACAGTCAGTGGGGAGTAACTCCGGGTTCTCCCAGCCATATCACATTAAACGTACATAAAAGGGAATACAAAAGTAGAAGCATGCATATATAGATATACATGTGAAATACGATAAGGATAGATAGGCAATTCAATATATAATGATAAGAACATATGAAGTACAAGTCCGAATCCATCATGTTATACAAAGACTCGGGGAAGACACTCTTAGGCAACCGAATAAACTCACTAGGGCTTGCATCTCACCGTTAGCGGTATAAGTTTGATAAGATTGAGACTCGACAAACATACCATGCCAAGTCATCCAAAGATCACGAATAAACCAATCATATTATCATCCAACCAACATACAATACATTGACGACATCTCTCACGGTAAATGAAACGCACTAGCACCGTGTACATGGCAAGTATGATTAAAAGGCATCCACGGGATAAGACATTTCCCTGAACGCATACGCGATGCTACATTTCGTATATGTAGACTAATTTCCTCCTGGTAGGACGACGATAATAATACGGTCCTAGTCTAAACCTGGCAGACTCTCGGAATAAGACGTGTTCCGATTCGACATGTGGTAAGACGTTCCAAATCCAAGACTCGGTCAATCATAGACGCCGAGTACCCCAAATTCGGTAGAACAATTCACCACCTCGCAAGTACACAACATTTGACGGCCGGGTCGATCAACGCATGCGTTCGCCTCCCAACAACGTCGTCGTATGCCCACTAACACATGCAATTAAGCAGTAGGATACCTCCCCGTTCTGACATTCCAGCCTTACGAACGTGGAGGTAGCCAAGGGAATGAGAGTACAAAGCACATAACAAAATAGTGCTCAAACCGTATCATTTGTAAAAACCGACTCAAAGTGGGACATATCAAAAACCATCACAAAACATGCGAGTAGGGAATTATATACACTTAACTATGATAAAAATGAATCAATACATGATACATAAGCATTAGAACAAGTTTATGAAGCATAATGAATAAAAACGTAGATCACCTCTTCAAAACAACGTAGTTTGGAAACCAACCAAAACAAGGGTCCACTTCAAACGGTAATAACTAGCGTTTTAGACATGCAAATGAAGAAATTCTAAATGGAGGTGATAGCTTATTCTCTTACGGTTCCAACGGGATGTCACAAGCCCAAAACAAGCAAGTAACGAAGGAGATAAGATCATTTTACGAAAAGGGGTCAGTGTAGTAAAACTGCACAAGTCACGACCGTGACTTGTATTTCACGCCCGTGAAACTCTCTGTTACGCAAGGGTATATGGTCAGCCACTATTTCACGCTCGTGACATGAGTTTCACGACCGTGACTTGGGTTAAGACAACTCCATTTTGTTCTAAACTCAACCATCATCAACTATTATCATAAATCATCAATTCTCATATCAATTATCAACTAACAACAACTATCATCAACAGCCCAATTCCTAAGATTACTAATCATGTTCTAAATACGATTACTAACATATAAAACACATAAAAACACGTAAATGATATCGAGTAACCCTTCACCGTTACCTTTTCGCGTCTTTAATCGATTTCTAGAAAGTCTCCACCTAAAATTAGATATCAAAAGATGAATATCATTCACCTTGAGAAAGACGGATAATTTAAAAAGCGATAAAGACGGTAATTTTATTACCAATACGGATAGAGGAAGATGAGAGGGGAAGAATAAGACGAACTTACGTGAATTTGAGCAAAAAACGAGCGAGTTATGACGAATCTAAGCTTGGATGATTATGGAAGCTAGGTTTTGATTTGGGTTTCTTAGTGATGAAGTAAAGTTGAGTTGTGAGAATGAAATAGGTTAGGAGTAGTATGAGATGTGTAAGGGAAAAAAGTCAACAAAAGTCAAAGACGACTTAAGACGGGTTTTACTTGAAATCTCGCGAAAATTCCAAATACGAATTCGGAAATTCTAAATTCGACTCGGAAAATTAAATTCTAAATTAAAACTAAATTTCGCTGAAAAGTATCCGTAAAATATTTTACTTATAAAAATAGGGTACATTTGCGGGTGTTACAAACTTGATCTGATCTTATGTCACCCCACCCGTCAAAGGAATTGAGCAACAATAGTTAGTGAATTTCTCCATATGCTTAGCAGGATCCTTAGTAGGGCTTCCTCCAAACATGTTTCGCTCCACCAAAGAGATATAAGATGGACGAATCTCAAAAGTACTATTACCCGTAGTAGGGAGTTGAAATCCCTTGGGAATATATGCAACGGTAGGCTCCGAATGGTTGGCTAGAGTAGGCATGGTTGTAGTGGGTGCAGAAACAGGTGTATCCTCTTCTAAGGATGGTTTTTCTGCGCCGAATTCGGCGTAAACTATTTCAAGCGTACTCAAGTCTTCCGCTTCTTGAATTTCCTTCCAAAAGTTTCGTCTAGACTGGAGAGTCTTCTCTGGTTCGGAATCGTAGGGCACGAGAACGGACCTAGAACACCTGGGCATAAACAAAAACTAAAGAAAAGGATGAGAACGGTCTCAAGGAACTTAGGTTTCCTGAGACGAAAAAGACAAACTAAGTAGAAACAAACAGAAAATTGTTGCCTCCCCGGCAACGGCGCCAAATTTGATATGGCTAAAGTCGCGTCTCCTTAATTAAAGTAAACCTAATTCACTACTTTCTAATAGTCAGCGGTAAGCAAGGTATCGAATCCACAAGGAGGCGGTAGTAATCTAATCTGTTAAACTAGGTTTGTCTCTAAAGTAACAATTTCGGGGTTTGAATTGTGGTTTCTAAACTAATAGCAATTAATAACAACAACTAAAGTAAACAATAACAACTAATAATAATAACAACTAATAATAAGCAATAACAAACTAATAAGGTTGAAAACAATGAGATTAAAAGTCTAGGGTCTCAGGTTCACTAGGATTATTGTTCAGGGGTAAGGATGAAGTTAACTATCATGCAATAAAGTTATCTAAGGTCACAAGATCAGTCGATTCAATTATGCCCTTTAGATCTACCATTTAACATGCGATCGCTATCATTAAAAGAGTTCTATTCAATTACCGTAGCCTATCTTAGTCTTAACCCGGTCGGTGTCAATCCTAATTCGCGAGACTAATTAATTAATCCTGGCCAGTAATCAAGCAACTAGAATTAAAACGATAATCAAACGATAACCATGCAATTGCAATTCAATTAATTAATCCCCCCTTCTAACAATCCTAGATCCCCTTTCAAGCCTAGAAAGGAATTTAGCTACTCATAAAAATATTAATAACAACGATAATAAATAAAGCAAACATGATTAACAACAATGAAAGGATGAACAAAGAATAATTAAAGAACAAGAAGGTAATTAACTGAATAACATAGGAAGATTAAAGAATACCGATTACAAGGTAATTAGGTTTTCTAATATTAAAGCATAAGAAAAGCACAAAAAGCATAAGGAAGCATGTCTAATTATGAAAGACGAACTTTCTTTTTATAATACAAAAGATCTAATTAATTAGGTTAAAGTTTAGGAATATATAGAAATCCACCGAAAACATAGGTTGCTCGATCGAGCAAAGTGATTCTGCTCGATCGAGAAGCCCTTCAAAAGCCTCTTTTCTTCATTTCTTCTCTTTCATTCTCGATTCCCATGCCTAACCTTCCACGATCCACCTCCGCCATGCTCCATATCTACTCAAAAAGCTCCAAATGCATCCAATATGCATTAAAACATAACAAACGCGGCAGAATCTATATTCTAGCTAAAATAGCATAGAAATAAGCAAGGAAAGATGGTAAACCGAGTTAAATGCGAATAAGGGAGGCATAAAATATGTATATAAATAATGATCATCAGCCTCCGAGATGGCGGCTAGGGATAGAGAGACGGCAGCTAAGGCCCCAAAGGATGGATCGGATGTACTATGACTTGGCTCTTGGCCAATACCCTTCCTATGATAATTGGTGTAGGGAGGGGTATAGGGAGCCCATTGGCCCGCATCCATCTTATTTCATGTGGCCCGAGGGTGGGTATGATCAAGGTTCGAGGGTGTTTGGGGACTTCAATGTCCATCATGATTACTATTCTTCGCCGGTTTTTGCTCAATCGGTAGTTGATGAGGAGGAGGCAGATCCCGAGGCGGCGGCCCAAAATGCCAAGTGGTTCGATAGGATGGGTCCTAGGTTCGAGATTTTGGATGGTACCGGCTCTGGATCGGGAGCCGGTGGTGTAGATGAGTCATATGCAGCGGCCGTAAGTGGCCATTTTGATGCTACATCCACTGTCTTTAGTGGATTCTCCTGAGTTGGGACGCCCATGAGTATGATCCCTTAAATCCAAATCTTCATCATGTTTATATTTTTGTATGCATTTAGATACTTGTAATATATCCTAGTTTAGTTATCCATTTAGTTGCATTCATTTAGGCTTCCATTAGAATGTAATTTTGTAAAATATCGTCACATGTTAAGTCTTGCATCCATATAGTGTAGTTTGCATTGTATTTCTTTTGCACATTTAGACTAGAATCATGCATTTGCATTTTATTCGAAAACACTAAAAAAATTGAAAACTTTCCAAAATGCCAAAAACATGTTATTTGTTTTGAATTCACCCCCTCACACCATGTTAATACCTAAGTGTGGGGAGGGAATTCCCAAAAAAAGAGCGCCAAAAACTTTTTTTATTTTTCTTTTTTCTCCTCTTTTCATAATTGAGTCACTTACTCGAGGACGAGTAAGACTTAAGTGAGGGGAGGGTTTTATTTCTTTTGTATATATCGTGGATATTTTGTTTAAATCAATCATATACACGTTCCTTTTACGTAGACCTTCTAGAATAACATTACTAGTACCTTCAATTATGATACGACGAACATTTTAATGAAAAACTACTTTATTCCCTTTGTCACATAACTAAGAGATACTTAGCAAGTTATGATTAAGACCATCTACCAGATAGACATTATTAATAGCATGTGAAGGAGATACCTCTCACCTTAATCTTACGATTATCTTAGCTCCTTGTCACCTTTCCAAAAGTGACCTTTCCACCGTCGAAGGGCTCTAGTGAAAGAAACTTATTTCGGTCATGGGTCTCAGGTCATACCATGCTAGACCGATCAACATTTTGTTATTTCCTTTCACTGTTATCTGCAAAGGAATTAAATACAGCTTTTAGGTAATGATAAACATTTAATTAGTTACATTTTTCCTCTCATTTTCGTCCCCATTTTTGTCCGTTTGCACGGATTTGCGTGCCCTTGATTGCATTTGGCTTCCCGATTTCCTGTGCTATGAATGTTGGTATCATTTTGCAGGAATTAAGGCGGAAACGAAGAAATCGGTGCATAAAGGCCTTGCATGAGTCGGGATTTGGAAATGAGAAGAAAAATGAATGAGAAAAGAGCTATTATGTAGCGCGAGCCGGTCTACCCACCGGCGGCCGGCTACCCGGCTCAGACCAAACACCCCACAAAGAAAGGAAAAACAGAGGGAGAAGAAATAGGCCAGATAGCGCCGGCCGGGCACCCGGCAGCCGGCCTACCACCCGGCCTGCGCAACATCAGACAACATCCGAGAGATTTAAAGTGCTCCAGGCCGGTCGGTGGCCGGCGGCCGGGCAGCCGGCCGGGACCCTGCACTGAAACTATTCAGAAAGACAACTAAACAATGACAATTTGATTGAGATTCAGACACTTTGCAAATACTCTGTTTCTGTTTGAATTGATTGTTAAAGAACAAGGATAGGACCTTAACCAAAGCACAAAGCAAATGATTGAGGGTTGAACTTTGATCCCAGCACACAGCTAAGGACCCAAGCTCACTTCCAAGCACAAAGCAAAGGAAGTTGTCTCAAGCACACAGCCAAGAGATGCAACAGAAACAAGGTTTCAGTTTTATGTTTTACTTCAAATCTGATTTGCATTTCATTAGGTAAAGGCCTTATATAGGCAACAAGGATACAACTCAGACGTTAGGAGATATCTAGGGCCACAAAGGCTTACAACAGGAAACAAAATAACAGCTACAAACTTGCAGGAAACTGACATAAAGTAGATAAAGCAGAAAAGTAATTCTAATAGGACAATCTGCCTTAATGGGTTTGTTGGGGTTGACACTGGTGGAGGGGTGGACTTCTGAGCTTGATTCTTGAGCTCAACTGAAGTGGGATGGATGCCAAAGGTCCTTCTAAAAGGCCCTTGAGTTTGTTTGATCATAAAAGGAAAGTTTGATAGTGACATGTTAACTACTGCAAAAGGCTGAAATCTGGACAGTCTGAAGTTGTCCCTAAGCTAACTCTTTGTGTGTTTGTCTCTTGGAAGGTAAGTCCTAGGGAAAGTTGTAGAGGACCTTCCCAAGACATAGGTTTGGGGGTTGGTTAGGTTTGTTTGATTGGCTAAAAGAGGAAGGTTTGATAAAACAGCTAAACTGCTACATGTAAGGCTGTAACTGGACTGGTTCACTTGGGTTGTGTTTTGAGGGGTGTTCTTGACGTTTTCTGAGGAAGGTTTCCTGGACAAAAAGGTAGTAGACCCTCCCTAGTACCATGCCCCATAGTTGGTTTGGAGTCCCTAAGCTTGGAAGTTGCCCTGAGACCCTCCCCAAGGCACTGCTGCTGGCTGAGTTTCCAAAGGTTTTGTTGGCTTGTTTTGTGAGTCTGTTTTGTGGCTTGGTTGGTCTTGGCTCGTGTCATGGCTACCACTGGCTCGTGTCTTGGCTTGCTTGCTTGGGCCTGGGCTATACAAAGCATTAAGATAGCTTTTGACATAGGGTAGGTTTGGCATTGAATCCTGGTTAGGCTGATCATAGGTTGATTGGTCTTGTCTTTGAGCATGGCATTGAACTCCTGTTGCAACCCCTCCTTCTTGAAAAAGATTTGCCCTCAAATCCTCTTCATCCTCAGAGTCTTCTTGATAATGACTTAGGTCTCCCACATTGAATGTCCCATGTACCCCATAATCCCCTGGTAAATCTATCTTGTAAGCATTAGGTCCTACCCTTTCAAGCACTTCAAAAGGACCATCAGCTCTTGGCATGAGTTTGTTTTTCCTCTTCTCTGGGAATCTTTCTTTCCTTAAGTGCAGCCACACCATGTCTCCTGCCTTGAACTCTCTAGCTTTCTTTGGACCTTTGGCTCTTGACTTATACATTTCATTTGTTCTCTCAATCTGTTTCTTGACTTGACTGTGAATCTGCATCATCTGTTGTACTCTTTCTTTGGCATCATAGTTGACTTCTTTCCTTATCACTGGTGCTAGGTCTGTAGGCATTAGAGGATTAGCACCATAAACAACTTCAAAAGGGGTCTTACCTGTGCTGTGTGAGGGAGCTCTATTGAATGCAAACTCAGCTTGTGACAGTTTGATATCCCAATCCTTTAATGACTTAGCAATGATACATCTCAAGATTCTTCCTAGAGTTTTGTTAGTAACCTCTGTCTGCCCATCTGTTTGGGGATGGTATGCTGTGCTGAAGAGTAACCTTGAACCTAGGAGCCTCCAGAGTGACCTCCAAAAGTGGCTCATAAACTTAGTATCCCTATCAGACACAATGCTTCTTGGTACCCCATGCAACTTTACTATTTCCTTGAAGTAGAGTTCTGCTACCCCCATGGCATCTTCTGTCTTCTTACAAGCAACAAAATGGGCCATTTTGCTGAACCTATCCACTACCACCATTACTGAGTCTTTGCCCCTTTGTGTCCTAGGCAATGCCACTATGAAATCCATACTGATGTCCTCCCAAGGTTTGTTTGGTACAGGTAGTGGGGTGTAGGGACCTGCATGGAACTGTGACTTGGCTAGTTGACAGGGTTTGCACCTTTTGATAGTGTCCTGCACATCACCTAGCATCTTGGGCCAATAGAACTGCTCATGCAATATCTCATAGGTCTTTTGTACCCCAAAGTGCCCTGCAAGTCCATTGCAATGGACCTCCTTGACTAGTAATCCTCTGTAAGGACCTCTAGGTATGCATAGTTTGTTTCCTTGGAAGAGGAATCCATTCTGTGTCAAGTACTTGCTCCCTTTCTTGAGTTTTCCTTCTGCATACACTTCCCATTCCTCCTTGAAGTCTGGATCTTCCATGTAGAGTTCCTTCATGAATTCAAAGCCTAGGACCCTTTGCTCCATGAATGACAACATCACAGATCTCCTAGAAAGAGCATCAGCTACTACATTGTTCTTTCCTTCTATGTACTTGCTTGAAAAGGAGAAGGATTGCAAGGAATTCTACCCACTTGGCATGCCTGGGGTTGAGTTTGTGTTGACCATTGATGAATTTTAAAGCCTCATGGTCTGAATGTAGCACAAAAGGCTTAGGTTTTAGGTAATGCCCCCAATGGTTCAGAGCTCTCACTATGGCATAAAACTCTTTGTCATAGGTAGAGTAATTCAGCCTTGCTCCACTTAGCTTCTCACTGAAATAGGCTATGGGCCTCTTCTCTTGAACCAGTACTGCCCCAACTCCTAACCCACTTGCATCACATTCTACTTCAAACAGTTTGTTAAAGTCAGGTAAGCCTAGTATAGGGGATCTACACAACAGATCCTTAATGGTTTTGAAGGACTTCTCTGCCTTTTCTCCCCAAGTAAACTCTCCTTTCTTCATGCATTCTGTGATAGGAGCCATGATAGAACTGAACCCCTGAATGAACCTTCTATAGAAGGATGCCAACCCATGGAAACTCCTGACCTCTGTCACTGTCTTAGGTGTGGGCCAATCCCTGATTGCCTTAACCTTCTCAGGATCAACAGCTACCCCATCCTTTGATATGATGAACCCAAGGAAATGAACCTCAGGCTGCATGAAAGTGCACTTCTCTAGCTTACCATATAGCTTATTCTTCCTGAGAACCTCACAAAGCAAGTTCAGATGTTGTAGGTGTTCCTTCTTGCTTGAACTGTAGACTAGAATGTCATCAAAGTATACCACAATGAAATTTCCCAAGTAAGGCCTTAAGACTTCTGTCATGAGCCTCATGAAGGTGCTAGGGGCATTGGAGAGCCCAAATGGCATCACTAACCATTCATACAGCCCATGCTTGGTCTTGAAAGCAGTCTTCCACTCATCTCCAGCTCTAATCCTTACTTGATGATACCCTTGCCTTAGATCAATCTTAGTGAACACTTGAGCCCCACTGAGTTCATCCAGAATGTCATTGAGTCTAGGTATAGGGAACCTATACTTAATGGTGATATTGTTAATTGCTCTGCTATCTATACACATCCTCCAAGTTCCATCCTTCTTAGGCACTAGCAGTGCTGGTACAGCACAAGGACTAAGAGACTCCCTGACATACCCTTTGCTAAGCAATTCTCCCACCTGAGATTGCAGCTCTTGTGTTGCCCTGGGGTCACTTCTATAGGCTGGCTTGTTTGGAAGGACAGCCCCAGGTACTAGATCAATGTGGTGCTCAATTCCCCTTAGTGGGGGTAATCCACTAGGTAGTTCAGCAGGGAAAACATCCTCATAGGTTTTCAGCAAGGCTTGCACTTCCTTAGGCACTTGGTTAGACCCTTCACCTACCTCCTTGGTGAGGAGGACATAGACTGGCCTAAGATCATTTAACTCTTGCTCCATCTCTGCTTCACTTAACAGCAGAACTTCCTTAGCAGCTTCAGTTAAGATTGGAGGGTTCCCTTTCAGGATAGGGGGTAAAGGAGCTAAGATGATTTTCTTCTTCCCAAACCTAAAAGAGTAAGTATTGTCCCTTCCCTGATGGACAGCATCCCTATCAAACTCCCAGGGCCTCCCTAATAGAAGGTGACAAGCATCCATAGGCAAGACATCACACAGGGCCTCATCAGCATATCCTTTCCCAATAGAAAATGGAACAACACATTGTTGATCTACTCTAACTTCAGCCCCCTTGTTCAGCCACCTAAGCTTGTAAGGTTGAGGGTGGTCTTTGGTGGGCAATGTTAGTTTATCCACCATTGTCTTAGAGGCTACATTGGGGCAACTCCCTCCATCCACAATCAGATTACACACCCTCCCTTTTATGGTGCACCTAGTTCTAAAGATCTGGTGTCTTTGATCTTCTTCTAAGGGTTGGGGTTGTGTGTGCATCACCCTCCAAGTCACCAGACTTAACCCAGCATCAGGTTCTATCAACTCCTCACTAGCCTCTATCTCAGGCTCTTCCATCTCCTCATCACAGACCAACACCTCATCATCCCCCCAATGGATTACCTCTATAGTGCTCAGAGCTCTTTTAGATGGACATTCTCTAGCAAAATGTCCATATCCTTGACATTGAAAACACTTTTTGAGGGGGGTAGTCTTCCTTTGGCCTGCCTCAACAAC
The DNA here is from genome assembly GCA_022085475.1 of Heliosperma pusillum. NCBI lineage: Eukaryota > Viridiplantae > Streptophyta > Magnoliopsida > Caryophyllales > Caryophyllaceae > Heliosperma > Heliosperma pusillum. The sequence continues at coordinate 64,193 of JAIUZE010070660.1, read as the reverse complement.
CTTGTTTTTATCAGGGTTAAAAGGAGTCTTAGTAGGAGCCACAGGTTCTCCTATCTTAATTCCTACAAAAGGTTTGTAGTTAGGTGTTCTAGCAGGAGTTTTAGAGACACTGGCTTTCCCTTTCCCCAACTTTTCTACTCTTAAGGACAAGTTGACAGCTTCCTCAAAGGAGTATATGTTTTGCAGCCTAACTTTACTAGCTATCCCTCTCATCCAAGCCTTCTAAAAACCTTGCTATCTTTTGCTCAGATTTCTCAACAACCTCACATTGCAATGTAAGTTGTTCAAAGTCTCTTAAATAAGATTCTACAGGTCTTTGGTCTTGTTTAAGGTGGGTGAGCTTAATGAACATGTCCTGAGTGTAGTCTCTAGAGACAAACTTAGCTCTCATTTTCTTTTTCAGTTTGAGCCATGACTTAACAGGTTCTTTCCCTTCCCTAACCCTCAAGGTTTTCATGTTTTCATACCACAGTGAGGCATAGCCTTTTAGTTTCATGATAGCAACCTTAAAAGCCTTTCTATCAGTGTATCCTTTAAACTCAAAGACTCTTTCTACAGACCTTAGCCAATCTAAGAAATCATCAGGGTTCAAGCTACCTAGAAAGTCAGGAATCTCTACCTTGATATCTTTGTCTTGGTGTCTGAGAAGACTGTGATCTGAGCCATCTGAATCTGACATTTCAAACTGATCTACAGGTTGTCTCCTCCTTACTCCACCTTGTGGGAAAGGTGCTCCTCTTCCTCGACCTCTGCCTCCCCCTTGTATCATTGTTCTGTTGGCCCTCAAGGAGTTCATTGACAGATCTAGAGACCTCCATTACAGTTCTACAAGATCTTGAACTGTGTTTTCAAGACCTGTGATTCTCTCTTCACTCATGGTTGTATTTTGTGTTTTTAATGTAGTTAGGTAGATGAACTCACAAACCAAAGCTCTGATAACCAATTTGCACTGAAACTATTCAGAAAAGACAACTAAACAATGACAAATTGAGCTAAGATTAAGACACTTGCAAGTACTCTGTTTCTGTTTGAATTGATTGTTAAAGAACAAGGATAGGACCTTAACCAAAGCACAAAGCCAATGATTGAGGGTTGAACCTTGATCCCAGCACACAGCTAAGGACCCAAGCTCACTTCCAAGCACAAAGCAAAGGAAGTTGTCTCAAGCACACAGCCAAGAGATTGCAACAGAAACAAGGTTTCAGTTTATATGTTTTACTTCAAATCTGATTTGTATTTCATTAGGTGAAGGCCTTATATAGGCAGCAAGGATACATCTCAGACGTTTAGGATACATCTAGGGCCACAAGGGCTTACAACATGAAACAAAATAACAGCTACAAACTTGCAGAATTCTGACATAAAGTAGATAAAGTAGAAAGTAGTTTCTAAAGAGACAATCTTCCTTAATTGTTTGATCAGGTGTGTCTTGGGTGAAGAGTGGACTTTCAAGCTTGGGTTTGTGAACCAAACTGAAGTAGGAAGGCTCCCAAAGATGTGCTGAAGGTACCTCACGCATTGTTTGTTCAAAAGGGGAAGGTTGACAGTGACATATTAACTACTACACCAAAGGCTGAAATCTGGACAGTTTGAAGTTGTCCCTAAGCTAACTCTTTGTGTGTTTGTTTCTTGGAAGGGAAGTCCTGGGGAAAGTTGTAGAGGACCTTCCCAAGACATAGGTTTGGGGGTTGGTTAGGCTTGTTTGATTGGCTAAAAGAGGAAGGTTTGACAAAACAGCTAAACTGCTACATGTAAGGCTGTAACTGGACTGGTTCACTTGGGTTGTGTTTTGAGGGGTGTTCTTGACGTTTTCTGAGGAAGGTTTCCTGGACAAAAAGGTAGTAGACCCTCCCTAGTACCATGCCCCATAGTTGGTTTGGAGTCCCTAAGCTTGGAAGTTGCCCTGAGACCCTCCCCAAGGCACTGCTGCTGGCTGAGTTTCCAAAGGTTTTGTTGGCTTGTTTTGTGAGTCTGTTTTGTGGCTTGTTTGGTCTTGGCTCGTGTCATGGCTACCACTGGCTCGTGTCTTTGTGTGGTGGCTTGGGCCTGGGCTATACAAAGCATTAAGATAGCTTTTGACATAGGGTAGGTTTGGCATTGAATCCTGGTTAGGCTGATCATAGGTTGATTGTCCTTGTCTTTGAGCATGGCCTTGAACTCCTGTTGCAACCCCTCCTTCTTGAAAAAGATTTGCCCTCAAATCCTCTTCATCCTCAGAGTCTTCTTGATAATGACTTAGGTCTCCCACATTGAATGTCCCATGTACCCCATAATCCCCTGGTAAATCTATCTTGTAAGCATTAGGTCCTACCCTTTCAAGCACTTCAAAAGGACCATCAGCTCTTGGCATGAGTTTGTTTTTCCTCTTCTCTGGGAATCTTTCTTTCCTTAAGTGCAGCCACACCATGTCTCCTGCCTTGAACTCTCTAGCTTTCTTTGGACCTTTGGCTCTTGACTTATACATTTCATTTGTTCTCTCAATCTGTTTCTTGACTTGACTGTGAATCTGCATCATCTGTTGTACTCTTTCTTTGGCATCATAGTTGACTTCTTTCCTTATCACTGGTGCTAGGTCTGTTGGCATTAGAGGATTAGCACCATAAACAACTTCAAAAGGGGTCTTACCTGTGCTGTGTGAGGGAGCTCTATTGAATGCAAACTCAGCTTGTGACAGTTTGATATCCCAATCCTTTAATGACTTAGCAATGATACATCTCAAGATTCTTCCTAGAGTTTTGTTAGTAACCTCTGTCTGCCCATCTGTTTGGGGATGGTATGCTGTGCTGAAGAGTAACCTTGAACATAGGAGCCTCCAGAGTGACCTCCAAAAGTGGCTCATAAACTTAGTATCCCTATCAGACACAATGCTTCTTGGTACCCCATGCAGCTTTACTATTTCCTTGAGGTAGAGTTCTGCTACCCCCATGGCATCTTATGTCTTCTTACAAGCAACAAAATGGGCCATTTTGCTGAACCTATCCACTACCACCATTACTGAGTCTTTGCCCCTTTGTGTCCTAGGCAATGCCACTATGAAATCCATACTGATGTCCTCCCAAGGTTTGTTTGGTACAGGTAGTGGGGTGTAGGGACCTGCATGGAACTGTGACTTGGCTAGTTGACAGGGTTTGCACCTTTTGATAGTGTCCTGCACATCACCTAGCATCTTGGGCCAATAGAACTGCTCATGCAATATCTCATAGGTCTTTTGTACCCCAAAGTGCCCTGCAAGTCCATTGCAATGGACCTCCTTGACTAGTAATCCTCTGTAAGGACCTCTAGGTATGCATAGTTTGTTTCCTTGGAAGAGGAATCCATTCTGTGTCAAGTACTTGCTCCCCTTCTTGAGTTTTCCTTCTGCATACACTTCCCATTCCTCCTTGAAGTCTGGATCTTCCATGTAGAGTTCCTTCATGAATTCAAAGCCTAGGACCCTTTGCTCCATGAATGACAACATCACAGATCTCCTAGAAAGAGCATCAGCTACTACATTGTTCTTGCCTTCTATGTACTTGCTTGAAAAGGAGAAAGATTGCAGGAATTCTACCCACTTGGCATGCCTGGGGTTGAGTTTGTGTTGACCATTGATGAATTTTAAAGCCTCATGGTCTGAATGTAGCACAAAAGGCTTAGGTTTTAGGTAATGCCCCCAATGATTCAGAGCTCTCACTATGGCATAAAACTCTTTGTCATAGGTAGAGTAATTCAACCTTGCTCCACTTAGCTTCTCACTGAAATAGGCTATGGGCCTCTTCTCTTGAACCAGTACTGCCCCAACTCCTAACCCACTTGCATCACATTCTACTTCAAACAGTTTGTTAAAGTCAGGTAAGCCTAGTATAGGGGATCTACACAACAGATCCTTAATGGTTTTGAAGGACTTCTCTGCCTTTTCTCCCCAAGTAAACTCTCCTTTCTTCATGCATTCTGTGATAGGAGCCATGATAGAACTGAACCCCTGAATGAACCTTCTATAGAAGGATGCCAACCCATGGAAACTCCTGACCTCTGTCACTGTCTTAGGTGTGGGCCAATCCCTGATTGCCTTAACCTTCTCAGGATCAACAGCTACCCCATCCTTTGATATGATGAACCCAAGGAAATGAACCTCAGGCTGCATGAAAGTGCACTTCTCTAGCTTACCATATAGCTTATTCTTCCTGAGAACCTCACAAAGCAAGTTCAGATGTTGTAGGTGTTCCTTCTTGCTTGAACTGTAGACTAGAATGTCATCAAAGTATACCACAATGAAATTTCCCAAGTAAGGCCTTAAGACTTCTGTCATGAGCCTCATGAAGGTGCTAGGGGCATTGGAGAGCCCAAATGGCATCACTAACCATTCATACAGCCCATGCTTGGTCTTGAAAGCAGTCTTCCACTCATCTCCAGCTCTTATCCTTACTTGATGATACCCTTGCCTTAGATCAATCTTAGTGAACACTTGAGCCCCACTGAGTTCATCCAGAATGTCATTGAGTCTAGGTATAGGGAACCTATACTTAATGGTGATATTGTTAATTGCTCTGCTATCTATACACATCCTCCAAGTTCCATCCTTCTTAGGCACTAGCAGTGCTGGTACAGCACAAGGACTAAGAGACTCCCTGACATACCCTTTGCTAAGCAATTCTCCCACCTGAGATTGCAGCTCTTGTGTTGCCCTGGGGTCACTTCTATAGGCTGGCTTGTTTGGAAGGACAGCCCCAGGTACTAGATCAATGTGGTGCTCAATTCCCCTTAGTGGGGGTAATCCACTAGGTAGTTCAGCAGGGAAAACATCCTCATAGGTTTTCAGCAAGGCTTGCACTTCCTTAGGCACTTGGTTAGACCCTTCCCCTACCTCCTTGGTGAGGAGGACATAGACTGGCCTAAGATCATTTAACTCTTGCTCCATCTCTGCTTCACTTAACAGCAGAACTTCCTTAGCAGCTTCAGTTAAGAGTGGAGGGTTCCCTTTCAGGATAGGGGGTAAAGGAGCTAAGATGATTTTCTTCTTCCCAAACCTAAAAGAGTAAGTATTGTCCCTTCCCTGATGGACAGCATCCCTATCAAACTCCCAGGGCCTCCCTAATAGAAGGTGACAAGCATCCATAGGCAATACATCACACAAGGCCTCATCAGCATATCCTTTCCCAATAGAAAATGGAACAACACATTGTTGATCTACTCTAACTTCAGCCCCCTTGTTCAGCCACCTAAGCTTGTAAGGTTGAGGGTGGTCTTTGGTGGGCAATGTTAGTTTATCCACCATTGTCTTAGAGGCTACATTGGTGCAACTCCCTCCATCCACAATCAGATTACACACCCTCCCTTTTATGGTGCACCTAGTTCTAAAGATCTGGTGTCTTTGATCTTCTTCTAAGGGTTGGGGTTGTGTGTGCATCACCCTCCAAGTCACCAGACTTAACCCAGCATCAGGTTCTATCAACTCCTCACTAGCCTCTATCTCAGGCTCTTCCATCTCCTCATCACAGACCAACACCTCATCATCCCCCTAATGGATTACCTCTAGAGTGCTCATAGCTCTTTTAGATTGACATTCTCTAGCAAAATGTCCGTATCCTTGACATTGAAAACACTTTTTGAGGGGGGTAGTCTTCCTTTGGCCTGCCTCAACAACCTTGTTTTTATCAGGGTTAAAAGGAGTCTTAGTAGGAGCCACAGGTTCTCCTATCTTAATTCCTACAAAAGGTTTGTAGTTAGGTGTTCTAGCAGGAGTTTTAGAGACACTGGCTTTCCCTTTCCCCAACTTTTCTACTCTTAAGGACAAGTTGACAGCTTCCTCAAAGGAGTATATGTTTTGCAGCCTAACTTTACTAGCTATCCTCTCATCCAAGCCTTCTAAAAACCTTGCTATCTTTTGCTCAGATTTCTCAACAACCTCACATTGCAATGTAAGTTGTTCAAAGTCTCTTAAATAAGATTCTACAGGTCTTTGGTCTTGTTTAAGGTGGGTGAGCTTAATGAACATGTCCTGAGTGTAGTCCCTAGAGACAAACTTAGCTCTCATTTTCTTTTTCAGTTTGAGCCATGACTTAACAGGTTCTTTCCCTTCCCTAACCCTCAAGGTTTTCATGTTTTCATACCACAGTGAGGCATAGCCTTTTAGTTTCATGATAGCAACCTTAAAAGCCTTTCTATCAGTGTATCCTTTAAACTCAAAGACTCTTTCTACAGACCTTAGCCAATCTAAGAAATCATCAGGGTTCAAGCTACCTAGAAAGTCAGGAATCTCTACCTTGATATCTTTGTCTTGGTGTCTGAGAAGACTGTGATCTGAGCCATCTGAATCTGACATTTCAAACTGATCTACAGGTTGTCTCCTCCTTACTCCACCTTGTGGGAAAGGTGCTCCTCTTCCTCGACCTCTGCCTCCCCTTGTATCATTGTTCTGTTGGCCCTCAAGGAGTTCATTGACAGATCTAGAGACCTCCATTACAGTTCTGACAAGATCTTGAACTGTGTTTTCAAGACCTGTGATTCTCTCTTCACTCATGGTTGTATTTTGTGTTTTTAATGTAGTTAGGTAGATGAACTCACAAACCAAAGCTCTGATAACCAATTTGCACTGAAACTATTCAGAAAGACAACTAAACAATGACAATTTGATTGAGATTCAGACACTTTGCAAATACTCTGTTTCTGTTTGGATTGATTGTTAAAGAACTAAGATAGGACCTTAACCAAAGCACAAAGCCAATGATTGAGGGTTGAACTTTGATCCCAGCACACAGCTAAGGACCCAAGCTCACTTCCAAGCACAAAGCAAAGGAAGTTGTCTCAAGCACACAGCCAAGAGATGCAACAGAAACAAGGTTTCAGTTTTATGTTTTACTTCAAATCTGATTTGTATTTCATTAGGTGAAGGCCTTATATAGGCAGCAAGGATACACTCAGACGTTTAGGACACATCTAGGGCCACAAGGGCTTACAACATGAAACAAAATAACAGCTACAAACTTGCAGAATTCTGACATAAAGTAGATAAAGTAGAAAGTAGTTTCTAAAGAGACAATCTTCCTTAATTGTTTGATCAGGTGTGTCTTGGGTGAAGAGTGGACTTTCAAGCTTGGGTTTGTGAACCAAACTGAAGTAGGAAGGCTCCCAAAGATGTGCTGAAGGTACCTCACGCATTGTTTGTTCAAAAGGGGAAGGTTGACAGTGACATATTAACTACTACACCAAAGGCTGAAATCTGGACAGTTTGAAGTTGTCCCTAAGCTAACTCTTTGTGTGTTTGTTTCTTGGAAGGGAAGTCCTGGGGAAAGTTGTAGAGGACCTTCCCAAGACATAGGTTTAGGGATTGGTTAGGCTTGTTTGATTGGCTAAAAGAGGAAGGTTTGACAAAACAGCTAAACTGCTACATGTAAGGCTGTAACTGGACTGGTTCACTTGGGTTGTGTTTTGAGGGGTGTTCTTGACGTTTTCTGAGGAAGGTTTCCTGGACAAAAAGGTAGTAGACCCTCCCTAGTACCATGCCCCATAGTTGGTTTGGAGTCCCTAAGCTTGGAAGTTGCCCTGAGACCCTCCCCAAGGCACTGCTGCTGGCTGAGTTTCCAAAGGTTTTGTTGGCTTGTTTTGTGAGTCTGTTTTGTGGCTTGTTTGGTCTTGGCTCGTGTCATGGCTACCACTGGCTCGTGTCTTTGTGTGGTGGCTTGGGCCTGGGCTATACAAAGCATTAAGATAGCTTTTGACATAGGGTAGGTTTGGCATTGAATCCTGGTTAGGCTGATCATAGGTTGATTGGCCTTGTCTTTGAGCATGGCATTGAACTCCTGTTGCAATAGGCCTTACTATCTTTAACGAGTATATAGTTCACTGCTTGATAGCTTTTGTGTCACGGCCTGGGGGGCTTATCTCCAAGTCGGGGCATGGCTGCCAAATAGTTCCACTTTGGGAATGGAGCCAGCTTAAGTACTAGCCAACTCTGTCTAGGGGGTCGCCTAGTAGAGATTCTTGTGTACTTTTGTCATGAGACGGGGAATGGAATAGCTGTTGTCGCTAGGTCTGATCAGTCTAGGACTAGGATGTTTTCCTACCTTGTGGTATAGCCTCGAGTTACAGAAGTCGACTATCGATGGTCCTAAGAACTTATGCCTGTTTGTAGAAGTATTGGTCTTTCATGTTTGTATGATTCTATGAATCTTAGAAGGTGAGATGCAAGCCGGCTAAGGTTGATAGAGTTTGGATTACCGGTTGTTAACTGATTCACATGATATTATGTTTGATTAGGGTTTGAGTGTATCATGGCCATGTTAACGGTAACCTCTGAGCTAGCATACCAGCTTCCCTACCTCGTGTTATAGTTTATTATCGGATTCACATGATAGCTTTCATATGCTAGGTTATATGTTAGTTAATTGTTTCATAACATGAAAAGCATATCATATATGTTAAGTTTTGTATTTTCCATATACATTGCTTTTATGTTATTCATGTTTTATTAAACTCGACATTTCGTGGCTGGGAGAACTCGGAGTTACTCCCCACTGACTGTGGCTTCCGTGTTTATATTTAATGCGGTTGGCAGGTTTGTGATGCATACTTTGGGTACATTGACGAGCTAGCGAGCGAAGTATTTACCTTGGACCTATATTCGGTTCTTTAGGATTGTATATTATTATACACTCTTTTATTTCGTATTTATACGGGAGATATGTCTCCCGTTTTGGATATTTTTTATGTATAATATTATTTCCTTTTTGGTTGAACCTTTTTATTTAAGACACCTTCGTTATGTATTATCATCTTTTATTTAGTTAAATTATTTTTTTTCTTTCCGCAAATTTGAGGGTGTCATAGTTGGTATCAGAGCTATTTTGCTCCCGACGCACGTTTGTGTACCCTTGTATAAATAACTTGACCGTAATAAAATAATGAACTTGTGAGATAGAAGGGTAAGATGGGTAGAGTAGGATTTATGTTGTAGCCTCCGAGAATTGACAACACGATCTTAGCAGCTCTTACTGTTATTATTCAGAATCAACAAAATCAGCAAAATCAACAAGCAAATCCTATTCCTAATCCTATTCCCGACCGTGAAAGACACGGAAGTTGTTCATGGGTTGCTTCACAACTATCTAGGAGCCAAGCCAAAACCTACGGTGGTGAGGTAGATCCCATTCAGCTTTCGGGGTGGTTACGTGAAATGGAGAAGAATTTTTCTCTGTATGATGTCCTTGAAGAGGATAAGGACCGTCTTGCTTCCCACTTTTTAGTGAAGGAAGCCGATCAGTGGTGGACTCTTTCTGGTCCTACTGCTAAGTTGGACCCTAATTTTGGTTGGACCCGTTTCCGTGAACTATTGGAGGCGAGGTTCTACCCGGATGAGTTGAGGCAGCAAAAGCTGAAGGAGTTCATGGACTTTAAACAGGGAGTTCTTTCTGTTCAGGAGTTCACAACCAAGTTCAATGAGTTGGCTAATTATGCCACTCGACTTATTTCGAGAGAGGAAGATAAGGCTTTCTTTTACTTGGGGAAGCTTTCTCCCCAGGTGAAGGGAAAGATTAGTAGGGGTTCTACTTCTTTCGTCTCTATTTATAATGATGCTCTATGGGCTGAGAGTTCTATTCGAGAGATTGCCCAGGAGGCTCGTTCCTCGTATATTGCTCCTAATTCTTGTGGCAAGAGACCCTTGTATCCTACTTCCCGACCTTCCTTTTCTCCCTCTTTTCCAAACAAGAGGAGAAACTTTCAGAGTGGACAGGCAATACAGAGAAACCGTCCATTTTTTCCGAGCAACAACAACGATCTTAAGTGTCGTATATGCTTTACATGCAAGATGCCTATTCACCCCGGTGTTGGTTGCTTCAACAAGCCGTTTGTGTGCTTTAACTGTCAGAAGCCGGGACACAGGTTTAATGAGTGTCCTGATAGGAAGAAGACGGTTTCTACACCGGTTATTTCTGGGAGACCTAAGGGTCGGATTTTTATCATGAGCAGAGCTGAGGCCGATGCTCAACCTGACATTGTGACGGGTATGTTTTCCATTTATGAAATACCGTGTTTAATTTTATTTGACACGGGAGCTTCTTTATCTTTTATTTCAATTAGATTATCCGATAAATTGCCTATCAAAGCTTCAGTTGGGGAAAGTACCCCAATATCTTTACCGTCCGGAGATGTAGTTTCATGCTCTTATCTTCATTCCGACATTCCAATATCCATAAATGGATCTATTTTTCCGGCTAATCTTCTACGGTTTCCTCTTGAAGAGTTTGATATTATTCTGGGCATGGATTGGTTATCTACTTATCATGCTCGATTTGAATGCCGTGACCAGAAGATTATTCTTAAAAGTCCTTTGGGTATTCGTGTTTCTTATCAAGGAGTTAGAAAGCAAACAAGTATGAAGTTAATCTCAGCTATGAAAATGCTAAATGTTTTGAAGAAGGGTCATCAAGCATTTCTATGTGTAGTGACTACTTCTGATTCTTCTCTTCCTTCTTTGAAGGATGTTCCTATTGTTCGAGAATTTCCGGATGTATTTCCCGATGAATTACCCGGGATTCCTCCTGAAAGAGATGTTGAATTTTCCATCGATCTAGTTCCTGGAACTGGACCTATTGCTAAAGCTCCTTATCGTATGGCGCCTTCCGAGTTGAAAGAATTGAGAATTCAACTGGATGACTTGATTGAGAAAGGCTTCATTAGGCCTAGTGCTTCTCCTTGGGGTGCGCCCGTGCTCTTTGTCAAAAAGAAAGACGGTTCTATGCGAATGTGCATTGATTATCGTGAGTTGAACCGTGTCACAATCAAAAACAAATATCCTCTTCCGCGTATTAATGATCTCTTTGACCAATTACGTGGTGCTTCAACTTTTTCAAAGATTGATCTTAGATCGGGTTATCATCAAATTCCCGTTCGTGAGGAAGATATTGCCAAAACTGCTTTCAGCTCGAGGTATGGTCATTTCGAATTTAATGTGATGCCATTCGGTTTGACTAACGCTCCAGCAATATTCATGGATCAGATGAATCGTACCTTCAGAGAGTACCTCGATAAATGTGTTGTGGTATTCATTGATGATATTTTGATCTTTTCTAAATCTAAAGAAGAACATGCTGATCACCTTCGAATCATTTTGGGTGTTCTTCGACGCCAAAAATGGTATGCTAAGTTCTCCAAATGTGAATTCTGGTTGCCTGAGGTATCTTTCCTTGGTCATGTCATTTCAAAAGACGGTGTTATGGTCGATCCAGCTAAAATTGAGGCCGTGGTGGAATGGAAGAGTCCGAAAAATGTGTCCGAGATTCGGAGTTTCCTTGGTTTAGCGGGTGATTACCGTCGGTTTGTGAAAGATTTCTCTAAGTTAGCAAGACCGATGACTCAATTGCTAAAGAAGGAAGCAAAGTATATCTGGACCGATGAATGTGAAAATGCCTTCTTGGAATTAAAGAAGAGATTGACTACCGCACCGGTTTTAACTTTACCAGATGATGAAGCTGATTATGATGTATATTGTGATGCTTCAAAGCATGGTTTGGGATGTGTCTTGATGCAGAATAGAAAAGTCATTGCTTATGCTTCTCGACAACTCAGGGTTCATAAAGTGAATTACCCGACTCATGATCTTGAGTTAGCATTGTAGTACATGCTTTAAAACTTGGAGACACATCTTATGGAGTTCATTGTCGGACTATACGATCTAAGAGCTTGAGGTGCATTTTTACTCAGGAAAGAGTTGAAAACATGAGGCAGAGAAGGAGAAGATGGTTTTAGAGTTGGTGAATGATTATGGGATGCGAATTGCTTTATCATGAGGGAAAAGCAAATGTTTGTGGAGATGCTTTGAGTAGAAAGATAGTCATTCATAATGCATTGGTGACTTTCCCGATGAAACTAGTAACCGAATTTCCGAGCTTCAGATACAGTTTGGTTGGAAAGGGTTTGATTATTTGGTGGCTTTGCTGCGGAACCTGATTTTTATCGAGAGATTCGTACTTGTTTACCGGAGGATGCTACTTTTATCGCCATACGAGCAAAAATATTACTTGGGCAAGCTAAGGATTGTGTGGTGGATAATGAGGGCTACCTTCGTTACCATGGTAGAATGTATGTTCCGAGAAGTGCCGAGTTGAGAAAGAGAATACTTGATGAAGCTCACCTTTCTCCTTATTCTATTCATCCGGGTGGTGACAAACTGTATAAAGATTTGAGACCACAGTTTTGGTGGCCTAGGATGAAGATTGAAGTAAAGGAGATGTTAGAGATTGTCTTACTTGTCAAAAACGGGTGAAGATGAACATCAAAGACCCGGAGGTTTGCTACAACCTTTGGAAATTCCTCTGTGGAAATGGGAGTCTATTTCTATGGACTTCGTGATGGCTTTACCTAGAACTTCTAGTGGAAAGAATGTCATCTGGGTTATTGTAGACCGTCTAACCAAGTGTGCCAGATTCTTACCTATCAAAGAAACTTGGAGTATAGATGGTTTAGATGGTGCTTATGTGAAAGAGATAGTGCGCTACCATGGAGTTCCTAAAGATATTGTTTCAGATCGTGATCCGAGATTCTGTTCCCGATTCTGGACGGCTTTGCAAGAAGCCATGGGTAGTAAATTGTTGATGAGCACAGCATTTCATGCCGCTACTGATGGTCAAACTGAGAGAACGATCCAAAATTTGGAAGATCTTCTTCGGGCTTGTGCTTTAGACTTTCATGTTTCTTGGGAGAAGTGTTTGCCTCTGGTGGAATTTTCTTATAACAACAGTTATCATGCTTCTATCAAGATGTCACCGTACGAGGCTTTATACGGTAGGAAGTGTCGTAGTCCTGTTTGTTGGGATCAAGTCCAGGATGATCATATGTGGAGTCCCGACATAGTGACTGAAACGATTGATCAAGTTCAAGTCATTCGAGAGCGAATGAAAGCCGCTCAAGATAGACAGAAATCCTATGCCGATGTTCGTCGTCGACCACTTGAAGTTGATGTTGATGATCGGGTATTCCTTAAAGTGTCACCAATGAAAGGAGTGAAACGGTTTGGAGTAAAGGGAAAGTTGAGTCCTAAATATATTGGACCGTTTCGTGTGCTTAAAAGAGTTGGTCCTGTTGCTTATCGTTTGGAATTACCTACGAACTTGAGTAAAGTTCATGATGTGTTCCATGTTTCGCAATTGAAGAAGTATATCAGTGATCCGAGTCATATTATTCAAGAGGAAGTGTTGGACTTGGAACCTAATTTGGCTTTGGAAGAAAGGCCGATTCGTATACTTGAAAGGGCTAACAAACAACTTCGAAACAAGGTGGTACCTTTAGTTCGTATTCTTTGGCGTTGTGGAAACGTCGAATCAGAAACTTGGGAACCCGAAGCTAAGATGTTAGCTAAATATCCCGAGCTCTTTGCTTGAGGTAAATCTCTTTCTTCCTTTCTTATTTCTATTCGATTTATTTTTCGAATATTCCGTTCCTTCTATCAATATCACTTCTTATAGATAGATTACTATAAGCTTTAGTTAGAATTTTTAGGAATAGATAATAGAGTTATTATCCTTACTATGAAATTTTTGAATTAAAAGCTTTTTGAAAATATTTTAATGATTTCAAGTAGTTTTACCGTCAAGGAGTGTTGAGACTCGTTATTTGAGACGTTCGATAACTAGTTTTCTCATTTATTGATGCGAAAATGTATCTTTTAAAGTCTTTGATTTGGGACGTTGATGTTCTTAACTATAGACGAGAATCTTCCGTTCCATTGATAAGACCCTATATTTTTATTACAAGTATATTTTTAACAGTTTTGAAATAGACCTACATATATGTTACTTTCCTTCTTCTAAGTTTCGAGGACGAAACTTTTTTAAAAGGAGGGGTGATTGTAACAACCCGAAAAGTACCCAATTTTTCTAGTAAAAATATTTACTAACACTTTTCAGCAGACTTAAGTTTTTAAAATAGAATTTATTGGTTCGAGTCGTATTTTGAAATTCCGCGTTCGTATTTGGAATTTCTGAGAGATTTCATGAAAAGACCGTTTTTAGTCATTTTTGACTTTCTTGACTTTTTAAGTCGTCTTTGACTTTTCCTTGACTTTTAAAAGTCGTCATTTACTTTTTCTTGACTTTTAAGTCGTTATAAACTTTTCTTGACTTTTAAGTCATTTTTGAATTTTCTCGACTTTTAAGTCGACTTTGACTTCCGTTGACTTTTCCCGACTCGCCTTGTAAGTTTGAAGACCGAAATTTTATTAAAAAAAATAATATTTTTAATTTATTTTTATTAAGATTTATTATGATTTATCATAATTTAATATAATTATTTTGAATTTATTCGGAATTTAAAGAATAACTTTTACGGTTTTAACCGAACGTCATTTAACTATTCCCGAGTCATCGCAAATCCCGAAACGAAATCGAAACTCGACTTTGGCATGAGTCACACGCCCATGTCATCGTTTTTCACTCACAATTAGATATTTTAATTATTTTGATTAAACTAATCAAAATATCTAGATATTTATTAACTTTATCGATCAGTTAACGAAAATTTCGCAAAACGCTCAAAAACAGATCCGTTTCTTCACCATACCACACGGTTTTCTAGGTCCTCTAATAGGACTAGATATTTGTCTTTCTTTTGATTATAATATCATAATATCTAGATATTTAGTTGAATTAACTTAATCGTTAATTATATTTAATCGATTACCGTAAAATAATTAATAAACCTGAGTCAATTACGTAACAACCATTTCAAAACCCGACATCCTTTTCTCTCTATATGTACACGGCACCCACACCACTCTTCACTCACTAACAACTTTTCATTTTTCATCAAATCAAATTAAGATCTAAATATCACTTTATTTATCGTTCTTCATTTGTTCTTCGTGTTCTTCAATTGTTCTTCATCGTTCTTGAGCAAAACCTTCATAAAATCTTCGTTTCTTAATTAAATCCGTCCTAACTTATATTTCTAGACTCTCCTCTTCGCTCCTCATCTTCACGTACGGTTTTATTTCAATTCCGACAAAATCGTTTTCAACACTTTAATTATGGAAAATCATATTTTGTTCTAATAATGTTTTCCTTATTATTTCTTATAGGGGAAGATTTTGAAGACGAGTTTGGAGACTCGTATATTTTGGGTGAAGATTAGTAGGAGGGTCTCTTGGTTTATACTTCTTATTTTGGTGCTAATTGTCTTGTCTAGCTAAGGTAACGATTCCGAGTTACTCGACGGATATATGTTACATAGCGTTTGTTTTCTTTAGTTTTGGTTCATCTTTAGTTTTTGTTCATATTATTATGATTTTATGATTTTTAGTTAGTAACATGTTAAGTAGTGGTTATTATGGTGTTTTATGAATTTATAACATGTTGGTTGTTTTTGTTGAATTTGGATGATTTTTCATAATAATGATTTTTGTATGATGGATGGTTAAATTGGTTGTTAAAATGGTTGTTTGATTAATTAAAACATGTAAGAAACAATTTGGTGTGATTAAGGGTGGTGGCCGGAAAAGAGGGCTGAGAACCGGACCCAAACCAGGCCGGTTCAGGCTGGTTCAGGCCCGGTCCAGGCCGGTCTGGGCTGGTTCATGGTGGGTCCGGGTTTTGGTCTTTGGGTTGTGTCGATGTTTGATTGTTTGGTTGTTGTTTTGACGGGTTTTAATTATGATAAGCATGCGGGAAATAATTAAGAAACGGTTTTTGTAAAAATTGTAAAAAGGCCAAAACAGGCCCAAATCTGTCCGTGGGGCCCAGTCCAGGCCCGTGTCATGTTGGCCCAAAAATCAGTCCGTGGGTCCCACTTTGGGACTTGTGACGGTTTTTGAGTTATCGTCATTTTTATCGTGTTTTGTAATATTTAGCAAGTGGGAAATGTTAATAAGTAAAATATTTAATTAAAAAGGTTTTTTCATAAAATTATTATTTCTCACATGTTAGAAATTATAAGACGAAATCGTAGTTTAATTTAATATCCTTTAAGTCAAGCGGGTTTGGGGATGATATAATAATTCACATGTTAGAAGTTAATAAAATAACATGTAATGAATATGTTGACTTTTATGTCTAAGTCTATGTGGTAAAGACTCTGTTTCTAGCCGGTTTGATCAAACGGGTTTGGTCAAACTAAGATCTAGTCAGCCCCGTTTTTACTGATGACCCGTCGCGGGACTCGGGTCGGGGATTTGTCTTCAAGTACGGTTGTATTTAATTATTGAATTAGCCTTAGTAGATATGAGGCGATATGATATTTGATTATTATTGATATGCAATTAGTCACATGATAGGATGTTTTCCCGTGACTATTTGATTATATGGTTGGTGTCGTGTTGACTAAGTACCCATAGAGAATTATGAGTATATGGCGTCTTGACCATGTTAATTCTAAATGAGTAGCTTGGACCACGACATTGATAGGCCGTACTATCTTTAACGAGCATACGGAGTTTGTCGCTTGATAGCGTTTGTGTCCCGGCTTGGTGGGTTTATATCCAAGTCGGGGCATGGCATCCTAAGAGGTCCGCTTTGGGAAGGGAGCCAGCTTAAGTACTAGCCATCTCTGCTTAGGGGGTCGCCTAGTAGAGTTTCTTGTGTACTTCTGGTCACGAGACGGGGAATGGAATAGCTGTTGTCGCTAGGTCTGATCAGTCTAGGACTAGGATGTTTTCCTACCTTGTGGTATAGCCTCGAGTTAAAGAAGTCGACTATTGACTGTGCTAAGAACTTATGCCTGTTTGTAGAAGTATTTGTCTTTCATGTTTGTATGATTCTATGAGTTTTAGAAGGTGAGATGCAAGCCGGCTAAGATTGCTAGAGTTTGGATTCCCGATTGTTAACTGATTCACATGATTACGTGTTGATTAGGGTTTGAGTGTATCATGGCCACGTTACAGGGTAACCTCTGAGCTAGCATACCAGCTTCCCTACCTCTTGTTATATTTTATTATCGAATTCACATGATAGCTTTCATATGATAGGTGATATGTTAGTTAACTGTTTCATAACATGAAAAGCATATCATATATGTTAAGGTTTTGTATTTTATATATACATTGCTTTTATGTTTTTCATGTTTCATTAAACTCGACATTTCGTGGCTGGGAGAACTCGGAGTTACTCCCCACTGACTGTGGCTTCCGTGTTTATATTTAATGCGGTCGAACAGGTGGTGAATGCATATTTGGGGTACATTGACGAGCTATCGAGCGAAGTATTTACCTTGGACCTATATTCGGTTCTTAGATTGTATATTATTATACACTATTTTTATTTCCGTATTTATACGGGAGATATGTCTCCCGTCTTGTATATTTCTTTTGTATATTAGTATTTCCGTTTTGTAATGACTCTTTTTATTTATGACACCTTTGTATTGTATTTTCATCTTTTATCTAGTTTAAATAATTTTTTTTCTTTCCGCAAATTTGAGGGTGTCACATACTTAGGATAATTGAACCTATTCCAAGCCACCCTACACCATCCTAGTTTAGCATCAGTAATCCTTGTCAGCCAGTCATAACCTTTTGAAATGGTATAAGGATCATCAAACCCCAACCATTTCCTATTCAATATTGCAGGTAAGAACTGAGTCTTGACTGAACAGAGTTTCCTCCATGACCAAGAGTTGTAGTTACTAGGTGAATAAGTATTCCATTCCCTTCCTTTAAGATATATCTTATCTATCCATTTGATCTACAACAGATCCATCATGGCAACAAGCCACCAAACTAATTTATCTACAACACCAATATTCCACAATCTGCTATCTACCAAGCCTAAGCCACCAACATCCTTTCCTTTACAAAGAATATTCTAAGCAACCAAAGGGACTTTAGAGTAAGTATCTTTACCCTCCCACAAGAATTTCCTGCAAAGAGCCTTTAACTTATCCAAAACCCCACAAGGGAGAACAAACATTTGAGGCCAGTAGTCATGAATTGTACTTAGAACTGATTTAACTAAAGTAAGTCTACCAGAATAAGAAATCCTCCTCTTATTCCAGCCCCCTATTCATTTAATCATCTTCTCCACCAAATTATTACAATCAGTTTTTGAGAGCCTCTTATGAGAAATAGTAACCCCAAGGTATTTGAAAGGTAAAGATCCTCTTTTAAAACCAATAGCAGAAAGTATACTATCCTCAACTTCAATTTGAACCCTATTCAAAATTAGATCAGATTTATCACTATTAATATGTAAGCCGAGGCATTAGAGAAAAAGATAAATCCCTCCACAATCATAAAAACATATCTCAAATCTCCCTTACAGAAAATAAGCAAATCTTCCGCAAATAACAGGTGATTCAGCCTCAGCCCATTTATGCTATATGAGGTTTAGACATAGTATCATTTAAGTACATTTGATAAAAAAAAATTTCTTTTTATAGTATTAAACAAAAATAATAATATATTTACATATAGTTAATAAATTTGATTTAAGTTTGGAGAAATGTAAAAATATAATTTTCTAATAAGCTTGAAATCACGTTGTAATATTTATTTAATTTAATACTACTTTATTTTGAAAAAAAAAAAAGAAATGACAATGTTTTATATATCTTTTGTCAAAATGTTGAAACTTTGGAATAACTAAATTAGAAGGGTTTTGAAAATAATTTTCTTTTCAACATTATGTGAAAAATTATCCTAACTGAGTTATTAAAATCTTAAACGATTTCTAAGAAATAATTATATGTAACTTATATACCACTTAAATACTGTACTCCACTAAAATACAACAAACTACTAAATAATACTCCCTCCTATTCATAATAATATTCCACCTTTTCATTTTCATCTATTCACAATATCTTTTCTCTTTCCTTATTTGGTAAACTTTTATACTTGTTTTAATCACATCACCCACAACAATACCCACAATACTCATACTTTATCTTATTTTAATCACATTTACCCCACAATAATACTTATTTTAATCATTTATCCTCACAATAATACCCCACAATACAATCCCTCTATTCAATCACCTCACCCCACCATAATACTTTACCTTATTTAATTATTCACCCTTAAGTTTTGGTCCATTCTTAAATGGGGAAAGTTATTATGAATAGGAGGGAGTAAATTTTTTTTTTCGTTGAAAAAACGGCTTTTATAAAAAGACGAATGAAGTAATATATTTTTTTATAAAACCACAAGCAACAAAAATGGATATTGTTGAGCTATATAAAATTTATTTATTTAGTATATCAATAATTTTAAAAACACATAATTTTATTCAAAAGGTACATAAAGTTAATTAGTTAAAAAAATTATTGATATAATAAATAAGGTTATTTAATGAGAATAATCTAAGCTATGTCCCTCTTTCTCATATTAATCCATCCTATTCTTTAACCCATATTAATTTTAACTATACACTCATTTTTCTCATTTTGATATTTTGGACAGGAAACCTGCTAAACAAGTTACCTATTTTCTTTTTGTAATTTAAAATGCCATATCTTTCTTATGTTTTTTTACTTTTCACTCATTTTCCTTATGTTTTTTTACTTTTATCCATTGCTCTTTCTCCTTACTCCAACAGCTTCCATCTACATCATCAAGGAATTCACCCATCAGTTGAAGTTTCACCTTATGATAGTAATCATGGTTTTCCTTTCAATTCATCCGTAGGATTGTGTGACATTAAAATTGTCAGAAGAAATTGGGGGAAACCTGGAAAAAAGGGGGGAATCTGGGAATAAAATGAGGAAAATCGGGAAAAAGATGAAGAAAGATAATTGAAAAAAAATAACCATTAAAATTTGTAGCAAAAAGGAAGAAGATAGTGAAAAAGAGATGGTGGAGTCGTGGAGGGTGACGATATTCCAATCTCATGAGCTGGCATTTGGCTGAAATACTACTGACATGTGCCTATCGTCCTGGGACATCAAATACTTCTCATAGCCCGAATCCAGCAAAAATACTACTGACATTTAGCTAAAAAATGAGATGATGATTGATATAAATGCTTTTCTCTTTATATGCGTGAAAAATAGTAAATTTCGCTTTGTATATCTCAAATTAAGTTTAACAAGGTGAGTCAAGATAATTTTTATATATACAAAGTGGACTGTAAACAGGGTATTCAGAAATCTGGAAAAAAAAATTCGAAGAGAGATCTGAAAAAAAAAATTAAGAAAGATAATTTAAATTCGGGATAAATGACCATTGAATTTTGTAGTAAGAAGAAGGAAGAAGAAAATGAAGGAGGAAGATGAAGGATGGTCTATTATAAGGAAGAAGTTATCTTTCCAGGCTCCTAATAGACGTAGTGTAATGAGAGTAAGAGGCAGGCTATATCTTTTACATGATTCCTTCTATCAGAAAGCCATGGATGAATTCGAGTAAAGTAAGGTCACATATGAATAGTACTTGAGATCAAAATAATGCCTCAAGAACCGAGAGCCGTCCAGGGACGGCCGGAGGGGGATTGGGGATGGGCCTGCAAAATGATCTCTGTTGGATGGAATGCTCACCCGGTGCTGTATCGTAACCTACAAAAAAATAACTCTCACCGATTATAACAGGTAAAAAGTAAGGCTGGTCTATTATGAGAAAAATGATTCCATAGTCTGTATTAATATGAGTTAAAGTATAGGATGGATTAAAAGGAGAAGAAGGGACTTAGGTTGGATTATTCTCATTAAATAATCCTAATAAATAAAACAAATTTAATTTAGAGGGAACATATATTTTATACTTTTGTATGTTTTAATAATAAAAAATTATTTATCAAAGGTACCTAAAATGATACTGTGTATAAGCTTTTAGCATCCTAAATGGAACTAACCCAACCTTAGGCGGTCAAACTAAAAATTTGCTTAAATCTGAGGTACCCAAATTGAAATTACTCAAAACTCAGTCACCCAAATTGATATTTAGCCAAACCTCGGGTACCTCAATTGGAAAATTTCCTTGGAAAAAAACTTGTGTCTTTCGGGGGGGACGTGCTCCTTACACTCAAAGAAGGAGGATCAGGAAGGAAATGAGGAGGATGGTCCTCCTCCTTTGAGTATAAGGAGGATGTCCTTTCGAAGGATACAAGTTTTTGTCTTTTATTTGCATAAATTCTCATTGAACACATAAACTTTTGTCACAAGCCGAAAACGGGTTAAATGTCGCCATTTAACGATAAATGTGACCATTTGTCATGACAAACTATTATATCTTAGAAATGTTTCTGGTTACAATTATTCTTAAATGACTAACATTTACGCCGTTTTCAATTTGTGACGAAATTGGTTTTTCTTTTGTATACCTTCCAATTTTTCTATTTTCTACTATATACCCCTGCTTTTCGCGAATATATCTCTTATACACCTAAAGTTAATTAATGATTCTAAACCGTGACTTAAACCGTGTCTGACGTCAAATACTCCGTCAATGTGCTGACTTGGACAAATGGTTTGGCTTATTGGTACATAATGACATGACTTATTAAACTTTTCTTAATTAAATCACTCATATAAATATTTTCACATTGCACATTCATCTTCTTTAGCGTTCTCACAGTTGTCCCTTCGTATATTAAATTTCATATGTTCATCTCTCTTATCCCCCATGATACAGATAGTCATGTACCCAACTCAAAGATAAATTACCGAAGTCTAGCTAAGACAAATGAATGTAGTTAGGAAGTAAGGGTCGAATCACAGGGAAACGGGAGTTGCTAAACAGTTTGTCATGGAGTGAATTCTATGAAGATCGGTTTGAATGGTTGAGGTTTGGTTGATAAATTAAAGCAAATAAGAAGATGATGAATAAAAATACAAAGAAGAATCCAGCGGATACGAGTTTCATATGTAAATTAGCAAAAGAGTATTGTCAAATAAAGGGTAGTGAAGTCGATAAATGTTTAGCTCAATGGCACATGGTCTCGGTTTATTGTCAACCTTAGAACGGGTCCTATAGGCTTTGAAGCTTACTAAGTTGCTATACTATTTATGCTTAGTCTCAATCTCATCTCAACTTTCGATATTAGGACGAAATTAAACAAGTATAAATAAATGATTATAGCCATTAATAATTCATAAAATAAATTAAGCAAAAAATGGAGACAATGAATTAACAACACAACCCGATTTTAACAATACAAATAAAATGCTGATTATACAAGCTAATTCCCGTCACTCTAGATATATAAACTAATCACACATACTTATAAATAAACTAACTACTAACATGAATGATAAACATTGCATATTCATAAGATGATAAAGAAGAATCAAAATAACATAAGTAAAATCGAGTAATGGAAAACAATACTAATGGAGTGTGAACTATAGAATAATGAAATGGAAGAACAGTACTTTGAAGAAACCCAAAACCAATGCTTAAACTAATAATCTAAATGTTTGTGATGAGAATTATTCTAAAGAAAGACACGTATTCTAACCCTAATACAATATATAAACGACAAAAAGTTAGATAGGTTATCAAAATATGAGCTTAGTATAGAAAGAAAAGACGAGAAGACGGAGCGTCCCGCCTGGTTACTGGCACCCCGATTAGAGACGCAACTAGGATAAGGCCATCTCGCTCTAGACAATGCCATCTCGCTCCGGATAAGGCCATCTCGCCCGAGATTCACTCCTTATGGCATATGGGTTGTTAACCCCGATAGGGGACGTGGACAATGAAATTTGAGCATGAATTTAATCTTCTAACTAGGATGATTGTTGACCCTAAGGGATTAGGGTCAATGTTTGGGGTCAGAGACAGTTATTGAGCAAGCATAGCAACATCGTCGTAAATTGTTCAAATGAACTTAGAATGATGTGAAAGCTCTTTCCCTTGACCTGAGACTTGTAAATAAACATGGTGCGCTATCTTAAACTCCAATACTCGTCGCTTTATCTTTCCTTTACATGAGATTCTTCTAAGTGTAGGAAAACGACGTAAAAACGTCTCCAATCCTACATAGGGCATACACACAAGAATACTTCCAAAGACGGAATTAGCTCATCATATCACTATAAATAGCGAATATAACATGTAAATACGAGCTAATATAGGGGAGGAAAAGTATATAAATATTTGACATATCAAACTCATCCAAGCTAAACCCTTGCCTGTCCTCAAGCAAGCACACAACTACACACATGACAAGGATAAGGGGGACAAGCAACAATAATCCCATCTAAATGCAAATCCTCACATATAGCACAGAAAGCTCACTGAAAATAATTTCGAAACAAAATGGACATAAGGAGATACAAAACTTGGATGAGGTTTACATGGCGGCGCATCATAAAGGACTTCATATGGACAATTCGACTTTACATGATCTTTAATTATATGACATCAGACTCCTAATGGGAAACACACACACTCAATATGAAATGTCAGTTTATATGTGAATGACACTCTCCTATCTACGACTTAAGAGAATGTGACGACAATTTAGTATGGTAAGAATTCCAACATAACAAGACAATGTTAAACATGATCACATGCACAAGAAAAGAAGCCAAGAAAATGGAGAAGAAGGCCGGGAGATTATTGGTGAGATCGTGGACAAATGATTTTGGTCATGTAGAGCTAATGTCAAGCTAGCAATAACCAAATGTGTAATGATGCTCATAAGTAATACCAAACTATTGTAAGCGATAACATTTATTTTCCTTTTCATAATTTTTTCATTTATTTTCAAAATTCTCTCATTTATTTCCTTTTTCATTGCATTTTTTTTCTTTTCCATTCTTTTTCCATAGAACATTCAACAAGACGCGGAAATCAGCAATCCCGGTCTAACAAGCTCACACTAACATCAAATTCTAGCACATACAAAAAACACAAAAGCACCCAACACACATAGCATGTGACTAGTGCAACAAGAGTAGGCCAATTTTAATATATATATTGAACTCTTGATTATATATATATATTGATAAAACTCATATAAAAAAGACAAAAATAAGGTATATCTAAAACATTATAGTATGAGATATAATAACCTTCTTTGAAAACATACACATTACTCAAAATATATTATTTGATTAACCTCCAAGACTCTAACTATTTCATTACATATTCAAGATAAAAAATAACTTGCACGAACTAGGCTGTGTGGATATGGTAGCAAATAGCATTGGTGTATCTTTTGTGTACGAGGTTGGGCTATAAAATACATGCATATAAGAGCCTCGTCATCACACTATATCCTCTCATTATTGTCAGGCGGCGGCGGCGGACTGTCGCTAGCCCCCGTACTTGGCCCTGACCAACGTACGTCCCCTTTTGGATTCGGCCATAAAATCCGCTGCTCTTCCAGGAGAGCTCTTGATGAAATTTCACCGACCTCAATATTATGGGGCAAAGGAGCTTGTAGGATACGACTTTGGGTTATTAAGAACGTTGAACTTATGAGTAGTATTAAAAGAGTGAATGTTAATAACAAGCGTAAAGAGTAACGAGTATGCATAATTGACATTATGTTTTGTAGAGATATTTAGTGAAGTGAGATGGTTTAGCTTAATTACGTTAATATTATATATATATATATATATATATATAAGGGTATGATGTATGTATCACACGAGAAGTTTCTTCTTTTTATTTGTTTTTCTATTATATAAAGAAAACACAAATGACTTAAAAATGGAGCAACTCACTTAATATTCTTGTTGTTTATAGCAGTAAAGTAATAAGTTTTTGATACTGTTTGATAATATTCTAAAAAAGTAAAATACTATCTGATCTTATATACAATGTTTTCGTTTTTGGAGATGATCTTTAACTTAAACTATATTTGTCAAAATAAATCAATAAAATCTATACCATTAATTCTAAAAATATATATTTCATAATATGCAGAATTTTAACATTTAATTTGACCACCAAAAATTGAATGTTACCTAAATCTGGATCGGAGGGAGTATTAAATATATTTTCTATTAAAGAAAAAGACAAAAAATGACATGATGTCAATAGATATGTTAAAATTTTAAAAATCAGAAGAATTACTACATCTTTACTTCTGCTTTATTTCCACTTCTTAAATTTCCCCTCAAATCATTTGAGGAGTGGGAGAAAAATAAAATACGGACGAAGTATTATAATATTTATATTAAAGTGAAGTAATGAATACAATTAAATGATAATTTTTCTTACAATTTAATCTTGAAAAGCGTTACAAACCAATCGTAACCTGTATACTAATCCTGACACGATTTGATACCATATAAATAACTTACAAAATCGCTATCAAGTAGATCTGAAAAACTTGACCCAACTCGAATGACCTGAAATACCCAACACCCGAACTTACTCCCACACCTGAATTGAACGACCCTTTATATAACCCGACTCAAAGTTAATTGTTAAGCATTGATTATTATTCATAAATTAATTGATAATAGTTGATCCGAAGATGAACAAAATAGGAAATGACATGGCACATGCTCGCCTAATCTAAACTCTTATAAAACTGAAACTGACCCGACCCGAGCACAACTTGACTAGCCTGTTTTCCAAGTGTACTTTAAAGTCGTTTCATTTATATTAGATTGTGTATTAGAAAAAATAAACCAAATAAAAATAGTATTTACTTAATTATTACGTAATTATATATTTATGTAAGTTGTTGATGTCATGACCTATATTGTAACACCTCAATCTACCAAATAGCCTTACAAGACCTCCTTAGTACATCAGGATGCTACCATCTCGGTTACCCGAGGTAGTACATATCAAATAGATCATAATAGAACAATACTTATTAATCAATTGTTTAATCAAAGTTACATTATTTATCAATTGATGTATCTTTTTCGTACTAGGTTGGGCTATAAAATACATGCATATAAGAGCCTCATCATCACACTATATCCTCTCTGTATTGGCAGGCGGTGGCGGACTGTCGCTAGTCCCCGTACTTGGCCCTGACCAACGTACGTCCTCTTTTGGATTCGACCATAAAATCCGCTGCTCTTCAATGAGAGCTTTTGATGAAACTTCACCGTCCTTAATATGTTGGGGCAAAAGAGCTTGTAGGATACGACTTTGGGTTATTAAAAACGTTGAACTTATGAGTATTATTAAAAGAGTGAATGTTAATAAGAAGCGTAAAGAGTAACCAGTATGCATAATTGACATTATTTTTTGTAGAGATATTTAGTGAAGTGAAATGGTTTAGCTTAATTACGTTAATAATATATATATATATATATATATATATATATATATATATATATATATATATATATATATATATATATTCTGAGGCAAGTTATAATGAGTCCACCTTCAAAATTGAGTCCATGAGTCCTCATCTTGCCCTTTGGATGAAAGAGATGGAGGGACAAGATTAGAACAAGATGGAAGGCTAAGATTAAAAGAAAAATGAATGGACAAGATTAGAACAAAATGAAGGGACAAGATTAGAACAAAATGAGTAAGTTTTAAGGACTTTCACCTACATTCCGAGTGTAACTTTAATAATTATTTATGTAACTTCAACCTTTTTTTGTGTAACTTTAAATCAAAATGTGATTTAAACTATATAAATTTGAATTTATGTAATTTTAAGACAAATTTATGTGATTTTTGTTTTTTTATGAGACGAACTTTAGTCATTAAGAGTGAAACTTTAACCATTTTTTGTGTAACTTTAAATTAAAATGTGATTTAAACTATATAAATTTGAATTTATGTAATTTTAAGACAAATTTATGTGATTTTTGTTATTTTATGAGACGAACTTTAGTCATTAAGAGTGAAACTTTAACCATTTTTTGTGTAACTTTAAATTAAAATGTGATTTTAACTATATAAATTTGAATTTATATAATTTTTAAACAAATTTTTGTCATACTAAATTTCACTAGTACATACTAAATTTTTGTTTTTTTTATGAGGCTAACTTTAGTCATTAAGAGTGTAATTTCAACCATTATTTTTGTAACTTTAAACTTTATTAGTGAAACTTCATTTATTAACTGTGTAACTTTAGTCAATTATAGTGTAACTCATGTTTAGGTAACTTTAGTCTTTTCTAGTGTAACTTCAGTCCGTACTAATGTAACTATAGTCATTAATTAAGTAACTTCAGTCCTTAATAAGATAACTTTAATCCAATGCAACTTTAGTCCATAATTCTGAAACTTTAGTACATACTAATGAAACTTTAGTCCATAATTGTGAAACTTTAGTACATACTAGTGAAACTTAAGTACATAATAGTGAAACTTTAGTACATAATAATGAAACTTTAGTAAATACTAGTAAAACTTTAGTAAATACTAGTGAAACTTTAGTATGTACTAGTGAAACTTTAGTTTGTAATAGTGAAACTTTAGTTTGTAATTGTGAAACTTTAGTACATAATTGTGAAACTTTAGTACATAATTGTGAAACTTTAGTACATTTTAGTACATACTAGTGAAACTTTATGTAGTGAAACTTTAGTACGTACTAGTGAAACTTTAGTACGTACTAGTGAAACTTTAGTACGTACTAGTGAAACTTTAGTACGTACTAGTGAAACTTTAGTACGTACTAGTGAAACTTTAGTACATACTAATGAAACTTTAGTACATACTAATGAAACTTTAGTACATACTAATGAAACTTTAGTAGTAGTTTTTAACCTTTTTTCAGATCTAACATAAAACATAGATTTGAAATAAAAAATAAAAAAACATAATAAATCTGAAAAATAAAAAACATGATTTGAAATAGTGGTAGTTTTTAACCTTTTTTCAGATCTAAAACGAGATAAAATAAATTTGATGATACAAAATAAAAAAAAACAACCACCAACAAAATAAAAAAAAAACAAGGAAACAAAAAAAAAACTAAAAACAATCCAGATCTGAAAAAGTGGCGGTTTTTCGAGCCCCAAAACCGCCACAACAGTGCAGCCACCCAATCTCCACCGCCTCCCCTATCCTTCTCCTCTCCCTCCTCTCCTCTTCTCGGCCAGACCACCAGGCGTGGCTGCTGGTGGTGGTGGTCTAGCCGAGAAGAGGAGAGGAGGGAGAGGAGAAGGATAGGGAGGCGGAGGGAAGAGGGAGGCGGTGGAGGAGGGAGGTGGGGGAGGAGGAAGGCGGGGGAGGAGGCAGGCGGAGGAGGAGGCAGGCGAGGGAACAGGGCGGGGGAAGGCGAGGGTAAGGCGGGGGACGGGGGAAGGCGAGGGGACGTTGGCAGGGACGGCGGGGAGACGACGGCGGGGGAGGACAACGGCGGCGGAAGGAGGACAGTGGAGGAGAAGGAGGAAGTTGTAGAGGAGGACGGTGCGGTGGTGAAGGTGGCGGTGTAGGGAGGAGGAGGTGGCGGTGGTTTGAAGGTGGTGGGTGGGCCGTGGGGTACTATTTTTTTAGGGTTTTTTTGGTTTTTTTTTTTTGAGAGGATATAGAGAGAGAAGGGAGGTAGAAAGAGAATGAGAGGATGTGAAAATGAAGAAAAAGAGTGGAAAATGGGTATTTATATTAGGGTTTAAAGAAGATGGATTGTGTGTGTTTCACAATCTTGACCCTCCATTTTGTTTTAATCCTGGACTCAAAAGAGAAGGAGGGACTCATTTGAACCCACCTCTATATATATATATATATATATATATATATATATATATATATATATATATAGAATTGGGATCCGGTAACGACCACTAAGATAATGAGAACCGTGAGAACTGCGTCTTACAAAATTTCTTTTTTCAAAATAACAACATATTTGGGTTATGCGTAGAATTTTATGGCTAGATAACACATTTCTTGGTCAAAAAATTATACGCTATTGATGGAAATTGAGGCGAAATACAATTTATTAATTTTCATGCACCTAGTAGTCAGTTTTCATGTATCTAACAATTTTCATGCACCTAGTACTCATGTTGATGCATCTAGAGCTCGTTATTTTCATGCACCTAGTAATTTTTTTAATGCATGTAACAATTTTCATGCTCCTAGTGCTCGTTTTTATGCATTTAGAGTAGTTTTAGTTTGCCTAATTGAATTTATGTACATTAAGTACATATTTTTTAATATAATCAATAAATTTTGTTTAGTTATTGCAAGTATTTTGCTTGAATAAACTAAACTATTGGTAAATGATCCAGGAAAACTTTTGAACAAGATTTGGTGAAGATTTAGTGAGGGTTTTCACTGTTCTCATTATGTTAGTGGTTCTCACCGGATCCTGACCCTATATATATATATAGAATAAGGATCAAATGAGTCCACCCCAAAAGAGTGAGTCCATAAGTCCTCTTTGAGGCCCTTGGATCTTGGAGATGGATGGTTGGGATTAAAACACAAAATTTGTCATTATGAATGGGTTTAACCCACTTTCTCTCACTATCTCACTAATTAAATCACTAATACCTACACCCTCTAATTCATTTCTCACCCAATTCATTTCTCACACAATTACTCTCTCTCTAAAATTTCCTCCTCCTTCTCTCTATAATTTCATCCTCTCTAAACCCACTCCCATAACCTCCCTCATTTTCATTCATCTTCTTCACTTCCGGCATCACCAACCACCGCCAGCCACCGCCAACCACCGCAACCCACCACCGGCCGCCGGCCAAATTCAAAAAAATAAAAAAAAAAAACTGAAAAAAAACTAGATCTAATCTCCACCCTCCACCGTCTGCCGCCCCTGCTCCTCTCTCCTTCCCGCCGTCTTCCGCCACTTCTCCTTCCTCCTCTCTCCGCTCCCTCCCTCCCTCTAAAAATACCCACTTCCCTTCTCCTTGCCGCCTCCTCCTCGCCACCACCTCCTCCTCAACTCTCTTTTTTAAAGCTGAAAAACAAACCACTCTAGATCTACCCCACCACCACCATCAAAGAGACTAACAAAAAAAAAATATCACCACAACCCTCCCCCAACCACGACACACCACCGGACACCAGTGGCACCGCCTGCCCGCATCCGTCGGCCACCACCCCGACGCCACCACTCCCTAATTTCTTGACCCACCACCACTTACCACCCTTACCACCCACAAAAAATGTAAAATGAAAAAAAAAGAAGAAAAAAGTTGTAGATCTACACCACCAACCTCCATATCTACCTCCTCTGTCGCAGGTCGCATGTCGGTGGTGTCGTGGAGGTGGTGGGCTGTCGCGGGGGTGGGGTCAGAGGAAGGGGTGGTCTGTCGCGGTAGGGTGGGGTCAGAGGAGGGTGTCGGGGTGGGTTGGCAGTGGAGGCGACGAAAGAGAAGGTGGGGATGGAGTGGAGGACGGTGGTAGTAGCGTGGATAGGGTGGTGGAAGGTCGTGGGTCGTGGGTCGTGGGTAGTGGGTGGTGGGTGGTTTTGAGGTTTCAGATCTTGTTTTTGTTTTCTTTTTCCTCCACTTTGTGATCTCTTAAAAATAATTACCCTATTAAAAGGACTAAAGTTATACTTTCAATCTATTAAAGTTACACTTTTAATTAACTAAAGTTACATTTTCAACAGACTAAAGTTACATTCTCAATATACTAAAGTTTCACTATTAATTATTAATGTTATAATCGTAAAACGTTAAATTACACTATAAATTACTAAAGTTTCACTATCAATATAATAAAGTTACATTCTGAAAAGCTTAGAGTTACACTTCAAATTATTTAAATTTTCAAAATTCAAAAATAAGACGACATAAAATTACTTAGTAAATAAAATTCCATTATTTTGGATTAAAGTTACACTTCTAAAAGGTTTAAATTACACTACAAAAATATGGAAAAATGTCGAGAACTTATCATAAAATCACTTCTTAGTATAAAATTACACTATTTTGGATTAAAGTTACACTTGTAAAAGGTTAAAGTTACACTATAAAAATACGTAAAATGTCAAAAACTTGTCTTTAAAGCATTTTTTAGTATAAAATTATACTATTTTGGATTAAAGTTACACTCCTAAAAGATCAAAGTTACACTGTAAAAGTACGTAAAATGTCGAGAACTTGTCTTAAAAGCATTTTTTAGTATAAAGTTACACAATTTTGGAGTAAAGTTACACTTGTAAAAGAATAGAGTTCCACTCTAAAAATACGTAAAATGTCAAAAACTTGTGTCAAAATCACTTTTTTAGTATAAGGTTACATTTTTTTGGATTAAAGTTACACTTGTAAAAGGCTAAAGTTACACTCTGAAAATACGTAAAAAGTCAAAATCTTGTCGTAAAATCAATTTTTAGTATAAGATTACACTTTTTTGAATTAAAGTTACACTTGTAAAAGGCTAAAGTTACACTCTAAAAATACGTAAAATGTCGAGAACTTGTCTTAAAAATCATTTTTTAGTATAAAATTACACTATTTTGGAATAAAGTTACACTTGTAAAAGAATACAGTTACACTATAAAATTACGTAAAATGTCTAGAACTTGTCTCAAAATCACTTTTTAGTATAAGGTTACACTTTTTTGAATTAAAGTTACACTTGTAAAAGGCTAAAATTACACTCTGAAAATACGTAAAAAGTCAAAATCTTGTTGTAAAATCAATTTTTAGTATAAGGTTACACTTTTTTGAATTAAAGTTACACTTGTAAAAGGTTAAAGTTACACTCTGAAAATACGTAAAATGTCAAAATCTTGTCGTAAAATTAATTTTTAGTATAAGGTTACACGTTTTTTGATTAAAGTTACACTCGTAAAAGATCAAAGTTACACTTGTGAAACTGCACACTAGTAAAAAAACAAAAGTTACCCTTGAAAAAAAAGTTAAACCCTAAAAATGCTAAAATGTTATCAACTTTAAGCTAGAGAGAGAAAGAAGATTAATTAGTGTATTAGTAATGTATTAGTGTAATGGTTACTTTTTGCTTCTAATCTCAACCACCCACATTGAAAGATCTAAGGGCTCATAAGAGGACTTATGGACTCAAAAGATATGATGGACTCATTTGAACCTTTCTCTCTCTCTCTATATATATATATATAGAGAGAGAGAGAGAGAGAGAGAAAGAGAGAGAGAGAGAAAGAGAGAGAGAGAGAGAGAGGATCAATTGAGTCCAAGTATATCCTTAGAGTCCTTGAGTCTTCTTTAGGGCCATTGGATAAAGGAGATGAATGACTGAGATTGATGCTCCAAAAAGGTGATTAATATCACTCTCTCTATCATTCCCTAATTTCACTAATTAATCACTAATCCTTACTAATTCAATATATAACCTTTTTTACACAATTACTTTTCTCTCATCTCACATAATTTCATTTTGACCACCCATTCAAACTTCTCTGTAAAAAAAAAATCTTCAATCTCTCATATTTTTTCACCACCAAACACTATCACCAAATTAAACAAAACCAACAAAATAATCCTCTTTCCTTCTACACACAACCACCCCCTGCCACCACTCGCCTTTGCCGCCTCCTCCCCTCCGGCGCCTCCTCCCCTCTGTCGCCTGCTCCTTCCGCCGCCTGTCCTCCTCTTCTCTCTCCTTTCCCTCGCATCTCACTCACCACCACCACCGTCCTCTTCTCCCACCAGCAACAAACATCACCACCACCAATTATTTTTCCCAGATCTGACCTCCTCCACCCACCGTCCTCCTCCTCTACTCCTCCAGTCCTCCTTCGCGCCTCCTGCTCGCCACCACCGTACCGTCGCCTCCTTTCCTCTTCTCCTTCAGATTTGGCCGACCAACTCCTCACGCTCACTTCTCCTTCAGATCTGGTTTCACGACCCTTCCACGATGCCGTCTTTGCCACCTCCCTTCTTCCTTATTCTTCCCTCCTCGTGTCCTCTACAGCCGACCGTCATGGCTCTTTTTTTTTCGTGGGTTTTTTCTAGATCTGGAAAAGGTGTGGGTTGTTTTGGTGGTTGTGATGGTGGTGGGCAAGGTCGTGGTGATGGTGTCGTTGTTGTGTTTTTTTTTGGGGTTTTCAGTTTTGTCTTGTTTTGTTTTTAATTTTTTTTTTAAATATTATATATATATATATATATATATATATATATATATTTTCAGATCTAAAAATGGGAGTCAAATGTCAATAACGTCTATTAAAGTAACAAAAATTTTCTATTAAAGTTACACACATTATTTGTTAAAGTC
The DNA here is from genome assembly GCA_022085475.1 of Heliosperma pusillum. Classification (NCBI taxonomy): domain Eukaryota; kingdom Viridiplantae; phylum Streptophyta; class Magnoliopsida; order Caryophyllales; family Caryophyllaceae; genus Heliosperma; species Heliosperma pusillum. Next base: position 31,247 of record JAIUZE010070660.1, on the reverse strand, counting down.
ACATATATCGGCTATTAAATTAACATACATTATTTGTTAAAGTAAAACAAAATGACCTGCAAAGTTACATTTTATAGACTTACTTTTCGTAAAAAAAAAATTTAGATCTACTTTTTTTTTTCTTATTCACCTAGTAATTCTTTTAATGCATGTAACAATTTTCATGCACCTAGTGCTCGTTTTCATGCATTTAGAGTAGTTTTAGTTTGCCTAATTGAACTTATATACATTAAGTACATATTTTTTTTAATATAATCAATAAATTTTGTTTAGTAATTGCAAGTATTTTGCTTGAATAAACTAAACTAATGGTAAATGATCCATGAAAACTTTCGAAACAAGATTTGGTGGATATTTAGTGAGGGTTCTCACGGTTCTCATTATGTTAGTGGTTTTCACCGGATCCTGACCCTATATATATATATATATATATATATATATATATATATATAGAGAGAGAGAGAGAGAGAGAGAGAGAAAGAGAGAAAGAGAGAGAGAGGATCAATTGAGTCCACCTATATCCTTAGAGTCCTTGAGTCTTCTTTAGGGCCATTGGATAAAGGAGATGAATGACTGAGATTGATGCTCCAAAAAGGTGATTAATATCACTATCTCTATCATTCCCTAATTTCACTAATTAATCACAAATCCTTACTAATTCAATATATAACCTTTTTCACACAATTACTTCTCTCTCATCTCACATAATTTCATTTTCACCACCCATTCAAACTTCTCTGTAAAAACAACTCTCCAATCTCTCTTATTTTTCCACAACCAAACACTACCACCAAATTAAATAAAACCAACAAAATAATCCTTTTTCCTCCTACACACAACCACCCCCTGCCACCACTCGCCTCTGCCGCCTACTCCCCTCCGCCGCCTACTCCCCTCTGTCGCATGCTCCCTCCGCCGCCTGTCCTCCTCTTCTCTCTCATTTTCCTCGCATCTCACTCACCACCACCACCGTCCTCTTCTCCCACCAGCAACAAACATCACCACAACCAACTGTTTTTCCCAGATCTGACCTCCTCCACCCACCGTCCTCCTCCTCTACTCCTCCAATCCTCCTCCGCGCCTCCTGCTCACCACCACTGTACCGTCGCCTCCTTTCCTCTTTCCTTCAGATTTGGCCGACTAACTCCTCCCGCTCACTTCTCCTTCAGATCTGGTTTCACGACCCTTCCACGATGCCGTCTTTGCCACCTCCCTTCTCCCTTCTTCTTCCCTCCTCTTGTCCTCTACAGCCGACCGTCATGGCTCTTTTTGTTTCGTGGGTTTTTTCTAGATCTGGAAAAGGTGTGGGTTGTTTTGGTGGTTGTGATGGTGGTGGGCAAGGTCGTGGTGAGGGTGTCGTTGTTGTTGTGTTTTTTTTTTGGGTTTTCAGTTTTGTCTTTTTTTGTTTTCATTTTTTTTTTAAATATTATATATATATATATATATATATATATATAGAATAAGGATCAAATGAGTCCACCCCAAAAGAGTGAGTCCATAAGTCCTCTTTGAGGCCCTTGGATCTTGGAGATGGATGGTTGGGATTAAAACACAAAATTTGTCATTATGAATGGGTTTAACCCACTTTCTCCCACTATCTCACTAATTAAATCACTAATACCTAACTCCCTCTAATTCATTTCTCACCCAATTCATTTCTCACACAATTACTCTCTCTCTAAAATTTCCTCCTCCTTCTCTCTATAATTTCATCCTCTCTAAACCCACTCCCATAACCTCCCTCATTTTCATTCATCTTCTTCACTTCCGGCATCACCAACCACCGCCAGCCACCGCCAACCACCGCAACCCACCACCGGCCGCCGGCCAAATTCAAAAAAAAAAAAAAAACTGAAAAAAACTAGATCTAATCTCCACCCTCCACCGTCTGCCGCCCCTGCTCCTCTCTCCTTCCCGCCGTCTTCCGCCACTCCTCCTTCCTCCTCCCTCCGCTCCCTCCCTCCCTCTAAAAATACCCACTTCCCTTCTCCTTGCCGCCTCCTCCTCGCCACCACCTCCTCCTCACCACTCTGTTTTAAAGCTGAAAAACAAACCACGCACTACTAGATCTACCCCACCACCACCACCACCACCAAAGAGACAAACAAAAAATATCACCACACCCCTCCCCCACCCACGACACACCACCGGACACCAGTTCCACCGCCTGCCCGCATCCGTCGGCCACCACCCCGACGCCACCACTCCCTAATTTCTTGACCCACCACCACTTACCACCCTTACCAACCACAAAAAATGTAAAATGAAAAAAAAAGAAGAAAAAAGTTGTAGATCTACACCACCAACCTCCATATCTACCTCCTCTGTCGCAGGTCGCATGTCGGTGGTGTCGTGGAGGTGGTGGGCTGTCGCGGGGGGGTGGGGTCAGAGGAGGGGGTGGTCTGTCGCGGTAGGGTGGGGTCAGAGGAGGGTGTCGGGGTGGGTTGGTAGTGGAGGCGACGAAAGAGAAGGTGGGGATGAAGTGGAGGACGGTGGTGGTAGCGTGGATGGGGTGGTGGAAGGTCGTGGGTCGTGGGTCGTGGGTGGTGGGTAGTAGGTGGTGGGTGGTAGGTGGTGGGTGGTTTTGAGGTTTCAGATCTTGTTTTTGTTTTCTTTTTCCTCCACTTTGTGATCTATTAAAAATAATTACCCTATTAAAAGAACTAAAGTTATACTTTCAATCTATTAAAGTTACACTTTTAATTAACTAAAGTTACATTTTCAACGGACTAAAGTTACATTCTCAATATACTAAAGTTTCACTATTAATTATTAATGTTATAATCGTAAAACGTTAAATTACACTATAAATGACTAAAGTTTCACTATCAATATAATAAAGTTACATTCTGAGAAGCTTAGAGTTACACTTCAAATTATTTAAATTTTCAAAATTCAAAAATAAGACGACATAAAATTACTTAGTAAATAAAATTCCATTATTTTGGATTAAAGTTACACTTCTAAAAGGTTTAAATTACACTACAAAAATATGGAAAAATGTCGAGAACTTATCTTAAAATCACTTCTTAGTATAAAATTACACTATTTTGGATTAAAGTTACACTTGTAAAAGGTTAAAGTTACACTATAAAAATACGTAAAATGTCAAAAACTTGTCTTTAAAGCATTTTTTAGTATAAAATTATACTATTTTGGATTAAAGTTACACTCCTAAAAGATCAAAGTTACACTCTAAAAGTACGTAAAATGTCGAGAACTTGTCTTAAAAGCATTTTTTAGTATAAAGTTACACAATTTTGGAGTAAAGTTACACTTGTAAAAGAATAGAGTTCCACTCTAAAAATACGTAAAATGTCAAAAACTTGTGTCAAAATCACTTTTTTAGTATAAGGTTACATTTTTTTGGATTAAAGTTACACTTGTAAAAGGCTAAAGTTACACTCTGAAAATACGTAAAAAGTCAAAATCTTGTCGTAAAATCAATTTTTAGTATAAGATTACACTTTTTTTAATTAAAGTTACACTTGTAAAAGGCTAAAGTTACACTCTAAAAATACGTAAAATGTCGAGAACTTGTCTTAAAAATCATTTTTTAGTATAAAATTACACTATTTTGGAATAAAGTTACACTTGTAAAAGAATACAGTTACACTATAAAATTACGTAAAATGTCTAGAACTTGTCTCAAAATCACTTTTTAGTATAAGGTTACACTTTTTTGAATTAAAGTTACACTTGTAAAAGGCTAAAATTACACTCTGAAAATACGTAAAAAGTCAAAATCTTGTCGTAAAATCAATTTTTAGTATAAGGTTACACTTTTTTGAATTAAAGTTACACTTGTAAAAGGTTAAATTACACTCTGAAAATACGTAAAATGTCAAAATCTTGTCGTAAAATTAAGTTTTAGTATAAGGTTACACTTTTTTTGATTAAAGTTACACTCGTAAAAGATCAAAGTTACACTTGTGAAACTGCACACTAGTAAAAAAACAAAAGTTACCCTTGAAAAAAAAGTTAAACCCTAAAAATGCTAAAATGTTATCAACTTTAAGCTAGAGAGAGAAAGAAGATTAATTAGTGTATAAGTAATGGATTAGTGTAATGGTTACTTTTTGCTTCTAATCTCAACCACCCACATTGAAAGATCTAAGGGCTCATAAGAGGACTTATGGACTCAAAAAATATGATGGACTCATTTGAACCTTTCTCTCTCTCTATATATATATATATATATATATATATATATATATATATAGAATTGGGATCCGGTGAGAACCACTAAGATAATGAGAACCGTGAGAACTCCGTCTTACAAAATTTATTTTTTAAAACTAACAAAATATTTGGATTCGGCGTAGAATATTACGGCTAGATAACATATTTCTTGGCTGAAAAGTTATAAGCTATTGACGGAAATCGCGTCGAAATAGATTTTACTCTTTTTAATGCACCTAGTAGTCAGTTTCATGTATCTAACAATTTTCATGCACTTAGTACTCATTTTCATGCATCTAGAGCTAGTTATTTTCATGCACCTAGTAATTGTTTTATGCATGTAACAATTTTCATGCGCCTACTGCTCGTTTTCATGCATTTAGAGTAGTTTTAATTTATCTAATTGAATTTATGTACATTAAGTACATATTTTTTTAATATAATCAATAAATTTTGTTTACATACTGCATAAATTTTGATTGAATAAACTAAACTAATCGTAAATGATCCATCAAAACTTTCGAAACTAGATTTGGTGGAGATTTAGTGAGAGTTCTCACGGTTCTCATTATGTTAGTGGTTCTCACCGGATCCTGATCCTATATATATATATATATATATATATATATATATATATATATATATATATATATATATATATATATATATATTCAGATCTGAAAATGGGGGTCAAATGTCAATAACGTCTATTAAAGTAACACAAATTTTCTATTAAAGTTACACAGTTTATTTGTTAAAGTCACATATATCGACTATTAAATTAACATACATTATTTGTTAAAGTAACACAAAATGACCTACAAAGTTACATTTTATAGACTTACTTTTTCGTAAAAAAAAATTAAGATCTACTTTTTTTTCTTATTTAGATCTATGTTTTTTTTCATTTTTTGGGAGGTCTTTTAAAGTAACACTCATATATACTGTCTATTGAAGTTACACATTACATTTATTAAAGTCACATATATCGTCTATTAAAGTAAAACAACTTATTTATTAAAGTAACACAAATGACTTAAAAAGTTACACTTCTTGTTGTTTTTTTTGTAATCTTGTTTTCAGTTTCTTTTTTCCAATATCTACTTTTTTTTGTGGGTGTGGGTTTGTGGTGGAAGATATATGTGGTGTCAAATGTCAATGACGTCTATTAAAATAACACATATTCTCTATTAAAGTAACACATATTCACTATTAAAGTTGCACACCTTATTTATTAAAGTTACATATACTGTAATTAAAGTAACACATATGATTTATTAAAGTAACACAAAATACCTTAAAAGTTACACTTGGTGCCACATCCTTTTTTTTTTTTTTTAATATTGTTTTCAGATTTTTTTTCTAGATCTACTTTTTTTGTGGGTGTAGGTTGGTGGTGGAAAATGGTGGTGGTGTTTGAGAGTGGTTGGGCTATAGTTATACTCATAAAGGACTACAGTTACATTCATAAAGGACTACAGTTACAGTCATAAAAACTACAATTACACTCATAAAGGACTAAAGTTATACTCATAAAGGAATAAAGTTACATGTAATAAAATTCAAAATTTTGTACCCAAAATGACCACCTAAAATTATCAAATTTACTTGTAAAATGTTAGAGTTACGCTCATAAAGCACCAAAGTCACACTCGTAAAATTTTAAAGTTATATAAATTCAAATTTTTATATATAAAACCGTCTTAAAAAATTAAAGTTACACTAAAAAATATTAGAGTTACACTCGAAAAATAGCGAAGTTACACTCGTAATATGTTAAAACTCTTAAAATTAAAATATGTATATAAAAACCGCCTTAAAAATTTAAAGTTGCGCTCAAAAATATTAGAGTTACACTCGAAAAGGAGCAAAGTTACACTCGTAAGATGTTAAAATTGTTAAAATTCAAATTTGTATATAAAACCGCCTTAAAAAGTTAAAGTTACACTCTAAAATGTTAGAGTTACACTCGCAAACATCAAAGTTAGACTCATAAATCTCAGCAGCTCAAAAGTTATTAATTAATGCTAGAGAGAGCAAGTTAATTAATTAGTGCATAGGTAATTGATTAGTGATAAGTGTGATTTTTAATCTTTAATCTCATCCATCCATCTCCCTCATCCAATTGATTAGTGATAAGTATGTATCTCACGGGAATCCCAATCAACTCCCTCAACGCGAGCTCATCGAATTACCTGTTGATCACCTGATCACCATTCCCCAATGGATCACAGCAGTTTTGAAAACATTTAACAGGTTCAGTGACATTATAAGCCGATCAATGTACAAGATAATAACAAAATTACCAACAAGTAACCAACGGCCAACAACACCACCACAAACCAGCAACTGAGTTACCACCGCAACGGTAACCCCTGCCAGCGTCAGACTGTAGATCTAACCGCCGTTCCACCTATTTATTCCAGACCTTAGCACTGGATATCGAAAACTCTTCTCACCACAGTGAGAGTTCCCGGAACATTAATTTGCCCACCCCCTCGCAGCGGGAGAGCTACGAGAGGGGAACTCGTGGTGTAGTCCGCCGGGAACCGGAACTAAGTAACCACTCCAAACTCCAAACCCAAACTCCAAAGTCATCACAATAGTAACCATCATCAACAAGTAACAATATCATAGTAACACATCTTATCACAATGATTAACATATAAGGTAATGAGGAGGAAAATCCTACCTGAAATCAAATCCGATCACAAGTATTCACATGTTGATCTTTCACAAATCCATCACCAACATTAACATATTTATGTATAAATACATATTATCCAATCAAATAAACATGCCCATAACTAGACTCATCATGACCTATATTGTAATATCAACTTAAGAACTAAACTCGACTTTCCCTTACTTTTTAGCATAGCACACCCTGACTATGAAATGCATAACTAATTCCATAAAAATCCAATCGATTCAAAGCCAACTATTATAGAACCCTAAGACTCTTATCTACAACTTCTATTAGAATACCTGTAACCGAATTACTAACCTATCATGATTCAAAAGATATATTTATCACAACTGACAAAACTCGTTGCATAAAATGTAACCATTAATAAAATATGTTTAAAACATTATTTTTGAAAAATTCCAAAGCTCATCATCTAAACTCTTCAATGATAATGTGTGAAAAATTCCAAGATTATATTCAACATATAGTTTAGGTTTTAGAAGCTTTTCAATTGACATAAGCAGATTCACGTTTTTTTGGATAGATGTTTATAAATAATTTACACATGACAAACGACAAGAGATTTGGCTACGAAATTTCACAGACAAAAACCAGGCTTGGAATAAATGATAGTCTTTTTATAAACTTTTCGACGAAAACGTATTTAAGACAGCGAAAACAATTGAAAATGAAGACCCAACGAATATGTAAACTGTTGTGCTTATCAAATCATTCTAACCCTAATCAATATTGATGATGCACGTGTTAGGTTCATATACCTACACTTAAGACACTTCTTAAGTGATTCTAATTAACTCTTTAATTAGTTTCCAAGATCTAGTGCATGCTAACTAAATAAAACAAAGTAGGGAAAGATATTGTTCCTCACATTGTTATTTTGGATGAGTAAAGGGCACAAGAACAAGACTCCTTCTTGTTCTTGTTCTTGAGCTAAAGATAGATGGATGAATCTCTTAGTTCCAAGTGTAGGAACTCTCCTTGTTGATGCACCTAGACTATCCCTTATCACTCAAATGCAAGTCTACGAGAATTTCAAGTGAGTAGCCCTTAAAACCGAGTACAACACATTTCAAATTACTACTATAGTAATGTTGTGTTAATACTTGAACACAAGTTCTATGAAACTTCTTAAGTTTCTAACTATGTAATAATTTCTAGTGAGATGTTGTGTTTTTGAATATGAGATCAAGTGAAGTGAAATAAGAGGAAAAACATCCTCTTATTCACTCATCAAAACCGGTGCAACACTAGCATGGGGAAGGGTGAGCATGCCATTGCTTTTTGTCTAAACAAAGCATTGGGCTTTAGGGCTAGTAATAGGTTAGTCATCATTTTGTTCTAATCTTAATTCGAACACTAATAACTACACAACCATCTACCCATCCTCATAAAACCGGTGCCACTACATAAAATGGAGTCCATTTTATAATTTGTGATTTTGTCAATTGTCACATATGTGACATGTTATCTTATAATATAAATATATATTTAACTAGTTTAAATACAATTTCATGTCAAATAAATTAAACTTAACATTTTAAGTAATAATTTATAATCACATATATATATAAAATGGGTCATCTCATATTTGGTTGACATGATCTACAACCAATTGTAATTATAATCAACCAATCATGCTTATCTCAAATGTTTCACAAACATTAAGCATTCTAATATAACAATTATATTATTGAATCTTATTTAATCATATTACAATAAGATATATTTCTCACTTGTAAATTTGTTCTGTTTAAGAGATTAATTAATCTGTATCGTTATACAATTAATTAATATTCTTGATTAGGGAATCGTCCTTTTGGTGTGACCTCAAGGGATCAACTGATCACCACCATCATACGACAGTAATGTCAAACTCTAGTAAGTCAATCGTTACCGATTAATGTGGACCAGTTGACTATAATGTTAATCATCCCTTTGTATTCTTGTTATTGAGATTTAATTAAGTGATCGCACTATTGTTGCGTACACTTACTACAACAATCTCCTACTTGTTCGCAACAAGTGTGCGTCACCAATTCTGTTGTCCTATTTTAAATCTCTCACTCAATGCAAGGTGTTGTCTTGCAGGTCGTATTTTCACGTGATCAAACCTCCCCAAGTAATTATATATATGGTATCCATCTTGTGTTCTTAAGGCTCTTATGCAACAAATTCGAATTGGAAATTATAACCGCCAATTTATAGATCATAGTCTTATTACTTTCAAAAAGTAAAAAATTTAACTACTAGCCTCTAACCTTGGACAACTTAAGAATATTTTCTCTTGTCTCTCTATCCAAAAATTAGTTTGTGGCAACTTTTCTCCCACTCTATCCTTTTGAAAATACACATATTTTCTTGAAGGATAGCATCATGAGCCACAAACAGCTTTGTTTTCTAGGTTTAATGAGGTAAACTGCTCGTATTATTATTGAGCGATCTATAGCTGACTTATATGTTTAGACTTTGTATTCTAACTTCTCAATAGACTTCCTCTATTATCTAAGCTAAGTACTTGGATCTTTATCCATGTCTTGTACAAATTTAGGGTTCTCATCCCTTTCATAACTCGTATGGAGTCATATTGGCGTTATAAGATCTTATCTTAGGGCTTAAATGGATCTTTCTCATCCCTTTCATAACTCGATTTGACTATGCAATTGATCTTTCTTATTTCAAATAAGTTGTGATACTTAGTCACAAGTCCATAAGTAAGAATCCAATTCATAACTTAGGCGATTATAATGATCAAATCATTATATTTTATCATATGATCAATTTGTCACAATACTTTATGTTTAAGATATTAACTTTGTATAATGAAAAGTTTTAATGACATTGAATTCCATAAACATAATGACTTGTGTTGAAAAACAAGCCATCATTATAAAGCACAACAATGTTCTTTCAAAATGAAATCAAAGGTTCCAAAACGACATTCAAAATACAACAATAACTAGGAAGACAAATAGTAAAATAACGTCATGCTAATCGTTAGATTTCCTCTATGTGGTGGCTACCTTAGCTCCCTCATCTTGGAGAATCCCTAAAGCTTGCTTTGCCTTGTCTTTCTTCTCATGCCCATAATCTAATTAGGAGGATGAGAACTACAACTTGTATTAAAATACCAAAGTTGAGATTAATATCAATAACATAAACATCCGCGAGAACTATTATCTACTGGAAAAACTCGTCCAGTCTTAATATCTCCCAAATATCTGGGGCAAATACGTTTCGAATGGCCTATACCATTACAATAATGGTACTTGTCGTTAGAGGTGACACCCTTCTTATACTTAGAATAACTATTTCCAATAGCCTTTCTTTGTCCTTGGAAGGTGTGGGCTTGTTCCCTTTGTGTCCACTCTTCTTGTGCTTCCCTTTGCTTTTGTCATTTTATGTTCAAAACATCTTTGCTAGTGCTAGCATGGTATCCCATATCACGCTCGGTTTGCACAACCATTTTGTGCAACTCATGTAGAGTCGTTGTGACGTTTTGCATGTTGAAGCTCACCCTAAAATTAACAAACCCTTTGATACAATTTAGGGAGTGGAGTATGCGGTCAATCATAAGTCGATCAGGAATCGCTATTCCCTACTTCTTCAGTATCTCAACATGCTCAATCATTTGAGTATGTGGGAGATAACATATTGACCATCCTTCATGTTTAAGGTCGAAAATTTAAGAAGCGATTTCATATTGAATGATCTTGAGAGCTCGTGAAAACATGGTCACGAGTTTAGTGTCGATCTCATACGTGGAATTCATCTTTATGATATTCCTTTGAAGCTCGCCATCTATAGAGAAGATCAAGACATTCTTGATCATGGCTTATTCTATTTGGTAGGTCTCATAGGCGACCTTTACGGCGTTAGTTGACCTTGCATTTAGGAGCGTTGGGAGAAGCCTTGGTGATCTGAGGTAACAAAGCTTACCATCGCCTTTGGTGGCAAGGCAAAGTTGCCCATTCCAATTCGCGAAATTAGAACAATTCTTTTCGAATTTGCATTGATCCATAAAGGATCTAAGCCATGATACGATGGTTAGTTGTGGTGCGTGAGGTCGAACCTCGTTATCGTTTGCCGACATTGCGAATAAAACAAGTTTTGACTACAAAATATGAGATGAAAGAAATATCAACATTTATCGTTTTAAAATACTTGTAAACATTTTAAACAAGATTTGACATTTATATAATGACCTCTACCCAATTACATAAATGATTCCAAGACCCAAATCCTATATTAACTCGGGTTTATGTGAGCCACGGACTCCACGACCTTTATTAATATTACTTGGTGGGTTGACTCTTTAACCGATTCTACCATTAGAATTCTTGGTCGATGAAATACTTTATTGTCATCTTTAGCCCGAAATACATGGGCCACGGACCCTAATCTTTGCGTTGAGTTCAACCAAATTTCGATGCAATAACGATTTATTGCCCCACTTACCCAACGTAATAAGTTTAGCACCTCGGTGAGCCGAACCTACTTCCTTACGAAATTGGGATTCATGGGTTCTACTATTTGTTAAGGCTAAGTCTCAATTAATAAAATAGAGGTCAAGTCAATTTATTATCTATCTCCTTTAAGTGAACAAAATTGGTGATCTATCGATAATTATAATTGACGCGGTCGATTACCTCGATAAAATGCATGTGCTATTTATATGGCGATTTGGCATGCATGTGACATATAAATAAAAATGCAAGCAATAAAATAAATTCCTAGTATGGCCTTCCTATAAATAGAAAATCAAATATCTATTTACAAATTCGGAAACCAACTCCTTTGGTCCCTTGAACTTTATGTGCACGCCTCCCAAGGACACCGTCTTTTTCAGAACGCCTTTCCGAATGGCTCCGTCTTTAGGAAACTCCGGGATTACAAATAATTACAAAAATATATAATAAAAATTACATGAATTTCCTATTATACATTTGTAAAAATTAAATACTACAATAAAAGTGATACGAGATCACATAAAATTACAACCGCATCAATATTCCCTTACATTACAGGTAATATCGATTAAAAACTAAGGCCATACTAAGACAAATTACATAATTCAAAATTATATAAATCAAAATGACATTCATTCATTCAAAATGCAGCATAATTATATGTAAACTCATGCAATATTAATGTGCCAAATCGCCCTAATAACCTTATATCGTATATAAACCCGGTTTTATGGAAATGCGTGATAATAACCAATTAAAATCACAAATTAATACTTAAATCAAATTTAAGTCCAAGTTAATTACCCTAACTGTTTTAGGACTCAAAAATTAGTCGCCACTAATTATTTGACAATAATTCAACTCGGTTTGTATTATTGCTCGGTTTTGACCCTTATTAACATAACTTTTATATTAAAAGTTTGGTCAAAAAAATTTTCAAATCATTTTAGAGAAAAATATAGTTGCTATTAATCGATTTTATAAAATAAAATATTAAAATCACACGAAAATTAATCTAATTAATTTTAAACTTATACATCTGATATATAAAATATTTATGCAACATATGATAATTTTCTCATGCCAAAAATTCATTTTAGCTATTTATACCAAAATAATCACAATATATGCCTTTTTAACTATTAAAAATCATAAATCATGCAAAATATATCATATTATTCTCAACTTTTACATACAGTAGGTAAAATATGCATGTTATATCATACTAACATTTCATGGCCAGATTCAAAGTTTAACTATTTTTAGTCATAAAATGTTCATTTTACTAATTAAATTGTATTTATTTAACCAAAAATCATTAAATAAAGCAATAATCTTCCATAAATCATCAAAATAACCTATACTCATTACAGGACCAGGAGGTATAACATGCTTAAAAATTCCGTGACTTTAACATATAAATCACTAATTTTCTAGTTTTATTTTGTTACTTTAACTCGTAAAAACTTTATAAAAACGATTGCATGCCAACATCCTATGCTCTGATACCAATTGTTAGGTTCATATACTTACAATTAAGATATATCTTAAGTGATACTAATTAACTCTTTAATTAGTTTCCAGGATCTAGTGCATGCTAACTAAATAAAACAAAGTAAAGAAAGATATTGTTCCTCACATTGTTGTTTTGGATGAGTAAAGGGCACAAGAACAAGACTCCTTCTTGTTCTTGTTCTTGAGCTAAAGATAGATGGATGAATCTCCTAGTTCCAAGTGTAGGAACTCTCCTTGTTGATGCACCTAGACTATCCCTTATCACTCAAATGCAAGTCTACGAGAACTTCAAGTGAGTAGCCTTTAAAACCGAGTACAACACGTTTCAAATTACTACTCTAGTAATATTGTGTTAATACTTGAACACAAGTTCTATGAAACTTCTTAAGTTTCTAACTATGTAATAATTTCTAGTGAGATGTTGTGTTTTTGAATATGAGATCAAGTGAAGTGAAATAAGAGGAAAAACATACTCTTACTCACTCACCAAAACCGGTGCAACACTAGCATGGGGAGGGTGAGCATGCCATTGCTTTTTGTCTAAACAAAGCATTAGGCTTTAGGGCTAGTAATAGGTTAGTAATCATTTTGTTCTAATCTTAATTAGAACACTAATAATTATACAACCATCTACCCATCCTCATAAAACCGGTGCCACTACATAAAATGGAGTCCATTTTATAATTTGTGATTTTGTCATTTGTCACATATGTGACATGTGACATGTGACATGTGACATGTGACATGTTATCTTATAATATAAATATGTATTAAACTAGTTTAAATACAATTTCATGTCAAATAAATTAAACTTAACATTTTAAGTAATAATATATAATCACATATATATATATAAAATGGGTCATCTCATATTTGGTTGACATGATCTACAACCAATTGTAATTATGATCAACCAATCATGCTTATCTCAAATGTTTTACAAACATTAAGCATTCTAATATAACAATTATATTATTGAATCTTATTTAATCGTATTACAATAAGATATATTTCTCACTTGTATTTGCTTTGTTTAAGGGATTAATTAATCTGTATCGTTATACAATTAATTAATATTCTTGATTAGGGAATCGTCCTTTTCTGTGTGACCCCAAGGGATCATCTGATCACCACCGCCATACGACAGTAACGTCAAATTCTAGTAAGTCAATCGTTAACGATTAATGTGGACCAGTTGACTATAATGTTAATCATCCCTTTGTATTCTTGTTATTGAGATTTAATTAAGTGATCGCACTATTGTTGAGGACACTTACTCCAACAGTAGGACCCAAACTCACAATCCAATAATCTAAAAGATGATTAATAATGAAATAATTTAAATAACTTAGAAAGAACGAGATCGATCGCAAGGATGAAAGCCCTAAATTACTAGAAAAAAAAATCCTTCACTTTCTCTCTTAGATGATTAAAAAGATTGACTTGACTTACTGACAGAAAATCCGTCAGTATAGTCAAGTAAATCTTGACTTTCCTGACGGAGTTTCCGTCAGTAAGTCAAGTCAATCTTGACTTTACTGACGGATTTTCCGTCAGTACTTAATAGACTAGTGGCTGGATACAGCAGCCTGCTGTCCAGCCACAATGCGTTTTTTGCATTGTTTTAAACGTTGAAAATTTCAACAAAACCTGCAATACAGAAATAACATATGTTCACTGCAAAGCGGTAATTCATACTCACATCGACCGCATGGTCAGGAATCAACAAAAGGCAATAAAAATAAAGGGGAAGATCGATGGAAATTGGAAAAAGAATTCATTACATAAAATGTTAAACAATTTCATACAACTTTGTTTTTACAAGCTTACAAATTCAACGGGTTCCCTAACTTAGGTAGATTATAAATTACTAACCTAAGGGGGTAACGGGAGCTCCTCCAAAACCGTGCCCGTCGTCCGCGTTGTCATCTCTTGGACGTGGAGGAGGGAAGTTGTTGCACAAGTCCAGGGAAAGAAATCTCATCATAGCCGCTTGCATGGCTGCCATTTGCGCGGCTTGGTGATCCATTTGTTGTTGATTTGCCCGTACTTGTGCTTCTAGGGCAAGTCGGGCGGCTCGCTCATGTTCTCGTTTATTCGCAAGTGCATTCAATTGCGCTTTCATATGAGTATTCTCACTTGTGAATCGGGTGTAATCTGTAGGATTGTAGGAGAATGATGCGCGTGCACTTTTGTTGCAGGGTGGATCATACCACACTTCTTTCCCCTTGTCTCCTATCCCGAAGAGCCTCGACTTCTTATCGAATCCGTCTACCGCTTTGTAGAATGCATGGAATTCGTCTGGAGTCTCGCCAGTTGGCGTTCGCTGACTCATCTCCTCTGTGTAAGCATCCTGAACCCACAAAAAAAAATTATATAATTAAAAACATTAAGTAATCAAATCACAAACGAAGCTAATAAAGAGTATTAAAATTGGATATAAAAAAACTCCTTAGTAATTATTAGACAAACTTACGTTTGTCTTAGCAGCTCTAGGGTTAACCCACTCGCCCTTCCTGTTCTTTTTTGTTTTCTCAAACAACTTGTACGGCGTAGGATCAACCTGAAAGTATTATAAAAACATTAAGTGATATATCGGCAATATTAATCCTTCATAATTAATATGCAAATTGTATGTGAAGTAAAAAATAAAGGACTTACCAATTCTTTAAACGCATCACAACAACTCTTCCGGCCTAGAGTATGGGTGCCCACTGCTTTCTCGCCACCTGACCGTCTATTAGCCTTGTTTATGTTAGACTTCTTGGCGAATTCGGGATCGCTTTCGGGCCTATTTCTAATGTTTTCCTACCAACTTTCAGGCACCCAATCCGGCCTATTTTTGTTATACTTGCAGCCATTAACAAGTGAGGTAATCCGCCTCGTGACCTGTTTCTGCCAGTCGGGCTTCGGGTCGTAGTTCGGATCAACCGAGTTCACATGATTCTATTTCATCATAAACAACTTGTTAGTAATTGCTGAAATTGTATAACTACACTTTTTGAATGAAAACAATTACTTTTTAGTAATAGATAGAACCGTAATAAAATATACCTGAAAGTAATCCCACATCCGCCTACGCTGGTAGTGGCTCGCTTCACTCCATTTGGTGAAGTATTCTCGGCTTATGGTACGAATAAAAGACCAAGTAACGTATTGCTTGATCGGCTTGTCGTCCCACCTGAAAAATATACATATTAGAACGAACGCGATAATAAAAGATAATAGAAGTTAGCGTAAAAGTGATAATAAAATAAAGTTTGCGATAATAAAAGTATTCTATATATTAATTAGACACTTACCACTGGCCTATGTTAGGATTGCGAGACAGAATAATCCGGTTACTCTCCTGTTGTGTCGTCGGGATCGCCACCTGCTCTTGCTCTTGCTCCTGCTCCTGCTCCTGCTCCTGCTCCTGCTCTTGCTCCTGCTCCTGCTCCTGCTCGTGAAAGGCATCATCCTCCTCGTTCCGCTCATCATCAGCACGACGAGAACGACTAGTGCTACCTATGATTCGTCTGATAAACGACCCACCTGCCATAAGTAAAAGCTATATACAATGGAAATTGTTAGGTAGTTCAATATATAAAAACTGTGAGCAAACTTTTTGAATTACAATGCAAAGTTTCAAATTTGATTATAATTGTATTTTGACAAATAGATTACAATTAACTAGTGACCCTCACTATCACTATCACTATCACTACAAATCAACAAACTTTCATCATCTGAAAAAAGTATTCCGACTTCTTCCTCATCTTCCTCATTTTGTACTAGTTGAATTTCTTCATCTTCATCATCTTTTTCTTTTTCTTCATCACCGATGTCCTTGTCATACTCCCCTTCACCCCTTTCAACAACCACTTCATATTCATCCTCACTTTGTGTCTCTTCCACCAAAATTGGTGAAATTGACTAACTATTGACAACCACATCTTCTTGGAAGACAATTTCGTCAACAGGAGCATCAACATGCGATCGTGCCTTGATTTTAAAAACCGCGGACCATTGATTATCTTTCTTAGTGGTCGGATAAGGAGCATAACACACTTGATCCACTTGAAAAGATGCCACGAATGGGTTATGTCCACGAAGTTTCTTTTTTAAGTTTACATCGACAAGTCCGTATACCTTATGGATACTAACTCCTTGTGGGGAATTATCAAACCAATCACATTTAAACAATATGTCTTTATAAATTCTGTGCTCGGTATAATAAGAAAGCTCAACTACTTCATTAAGGGTTCCGTAGTAGTCCAACCCTTCAGTAGAACTCACACAAACCCCATTGCTTATAGTAGCTTTCGGAACATCAACTCCCTCTTTAAAAGCACGAAATTTATAGCCATTGATAGAATATCTTCTCCATGTCCTCACCCAGTTACTTGGTGTTGGAGCCAGTGTCCTCCACAGTTAGTGCATTAACATAAATAAATCTCTGTAGGTTCACAGGGTATACTTTGTATAATAATCAGTTGATTAACGTTTATCAATAACGGTTGGCTTGCTAGATAAGTTTGACGTTATTGTCATACAGATGGCGGTGATCAACTGGTCCCTAAAAGTCACACCTAAAGGATGTGATTGAGAGATGTGATTATTTGAGAAAAATAATCATATTGATGCCTTATTAAATGACTAAAAGGTTAGTCGGTGTTTTTGACTAAAAGGTTATTCAATGTGATGATGATAAAATTATTTAATAACGATTAAATAATGTTAGCTAAGACGAATTAACTGTAATTCGTAATTAAATATAAAATGTTATATTTAGTTGTAGTATATAATGTGAGCTAAACGAATTAAAATGTTAATTCGTAATTAAACATAAACCGTTATATTTAATTAGCAGGATTATAGATATACTGATATTTATAATTGAAGTATATATTATACGATTGTCATAATAATTGTTATGTTAATATATCCACTGCAAAATGTTGTAATGGACCTTATTAATGTATGACAACAAATTAGACAAATGTAATATGTATAACATTATATTAAATGGAAGCTAATATAACCGGAAAATAGTCCAAATACACTGAGGATTTTTCGGCCCATGGGTAGTGGTTTTGAGGAGACAAAACTCCTCATAAAACCCTAGGGATTGCCGTGAGCAAAGAAGAGAACAAGGGAAGAAAATTCTAACCTAATTTTTTACTCTCTCAACTTGTGCCTCCATCACACACTAAACACAAAAACCTAAGAAGTTAACAGTAACTTTGAATCGATCTTTCTAGCAAAGGAGAAGGGCATATCTCGATCTATCTTGGGTGAGACAATTAGGAGGATATCTATTTTGATATCTGTTCTTAGGCCGATTTTGCTAAGGACCAAAGGTTTAATTCATTGTCTCTACATTTGTATCGTTTTCATATCTATGACTTGCAATTTCATATTATATAATTTTGTTATAATCCTAAATTTTAAGGGGATGTAAACAGTTATTTCCCACAATGTGCACTCGACTTCCAATCTTGTTGGGAAAAGAGTCTACCGTTGGTGGCGTTTTCTTACAACAATAGTTATCATGCCTCGATCAAGATGGCTCCTTATGAAGCTCTCTATGGAAGAAAATGTCGAAGCCCTATTTGTTGGAATCAATTGAGTGATGTTCGTGACTTAGGTCCCGATGTTCTTGTTGAAACTATTGATCATGTGAAGGTCATTCATGATAGAATGAAGGCCGCTCAAGACCGACAAAAATCTTATGCCGATGTCCGGAGAAGGCCGTTAGAATTTGAAGTTGGAGATAAAGTGTTCTTGAAAGTATCTCCGATGAAAGGTGTTAAAAGGTTTGGTGGAAAGGGTAAATTGAGCCCGAAATACATTGGACCCTTTGATATTGTGAAAAGGATTGGTGTCGTAGCTTACAAGTTGGACTTGCCCCCGAATTTAAAGAAAGTTCATGATGTCTTCTATGTTTCTCAATTGAGGAAGTACATTAGTGATCCAAGCCATGTCTTTCAAGCTGAAATGCCCGAGCTAGAACCGAATTTATCCTTTGCAGAGAAGCCAATCCGCATTCTAGATCGCAAGGATAAGAAGTTGAGAAGTAAAGTGGTGCCTTTAGTGAAAATTTTGTGGAGATGTTCTAATGTAGAAGAGGAGACGTGGGAAACGGAAGCTTCTATGCGTATTAAATATCCAAGCCTATTCGATTAAGGTGGGGTGATTGTAACACCCGCAATTGTACCCTATTTTTATATTAAAAATTTTATACGGATACTTTTCAGCGAAATTTTAGATATAGTCTAGAACTTATTTTCCCGTATCTATTTTAGAAAATCCGAGTTCGTTTTCGGACTTTACTAAAATTTCTGAGTAAGTTACGTCTTAAGGCGCTTATGAGCTTTTTCCCATATTTTTCCACTTACTCCCTTATACTCCCTCAAAACCCTAACTCCCTCATTTCCACTTACTCCTTCTTCCTCACCAAGTAACCACCAAAAACCTAAGCTCCATATTGGATCAAGCTCAATATCGACACTACTCCTTCGTTACTTGCTCAAATCCGCTAATTTTCATCGTAATATTTCCCTCTCATCGTCCTCTATCTTAATTGGTAATAAAATTACCGTCTTTCTCACTTTTCAATTTATCCGTCTTTCTCAAAGGTGAATTATATTCATCTTTTGTTGTCTAATTGTAGGTGGTGACCTTCAAGACCTCGACAAAGACTACTACTTAGTAGAGGAGGACCTAGACGAGGATTGAAGATGCAAAAAGGTAACGGTGAAGGGTTACTCGATATCAATACGTGTTTTAATGTGTTTTTGATGTTAGTAATCGTATTTAGAATAGGATGATTAGTCCTAGGAATTGTTTTGTTGATGATAGTTGTTTTTAGTTGATAATTGTTATTGAGAATTGATGATTGATGATGGTAGTTGAGGTTTGTTGATATTCATGGGTGTTAAGTGATGATTTCGTGTACATTTGGTCCCAGTCGTTCGACCGGCCGCCGGTCAGCTGACCGGCTGGGAAGTGGCTGATGTTTATTAATGTTACGTGAAAATTTTGGTATGAAGTAAGTCTCAGCCAGCCGACCGGCAGCCGGTCAGCCGACCGGCTGAGACACACCTCAATTCTTCCTTCATTTTCTCAATAGGCTTATGATCCAGCCGGGTAGCCGGCAGCCGGTCCACTTGACCGGCTGGATCATGCTGAATATTGGTTGATTTTCGAATGTTATATTGGGGCCAGCCGGGTAGCCGGCAGCCGGTCCACTTGACCGGCTGGCACACGCTGACTTTCTCCTTTCTTTTCTTTCTTATGTTTTCATTTATAATAATTCGCATGGTTCGTTTATCGTATGAATTTTACGTAATGACTTTAAATATTCATATTTAGAATATATGATATTCTATTCGCTTGTATCGCATGTTTTGGTACGGTTTTTGATATATCCCACTTTGAGTCGGTTTTGCATATGTTATGGTTTGAGCACTAATTGTTGTGCTATGAACTCTCATTCCCCCGGCTACCTCCTCGTTCGTAAGACTGGAATGTCGGAACGAGCAGTGTATCCTTACTGCTTAATTGCATGTGTTAGTGGTCATATGACGACGTTGTTGGGAGGCGAACGCTTTGCGTTGATCGACCCGGCCGTCAAATGTTGTATACTTGCGAGGTGGTGTCATTGCATGTAGCGTACTGCTTGTTATGATTTTTGTGCTCTTTTCCGCCTCTTTCGTGAAGGTTGACCGAATTTGGGGTACTCATCTTCTATGATTGACCGAGTCTTGGATGCGAAATGTTTATCGCATGTCGAATCGGAAAATGTGATTCCGAGAGTCTGGCCAGGTTTAGACTAGGACCGTATTATTATCGTCATTCTACCAGGAGGAAATTAGTCTACATATACGAAATGTTAATCGTGTATACGTTCAGGGAAATGTTTATCCCGTGGATGCGATTTTAATCATACTTGCCATGTACACGGTGATAGTGCGTGTCATTTACCGTGAGAGATGTTGTCAACGTATTCGTACGTTTGAATGAATGATTATATGATTGATTATTTATGATCTTTGGACGGCTTGGCATGGTTTGTTTGTCCAGTCTCAATCTTATCAAGCTTATGCCGCTAACGGTGAGATGCAAGCCCTAGTGAGTGTATGGTTGCCTAAGGGTGGCTTCCCCGAGTCTATCTATAATATGATGGTTACGGTTTTGTACGTCATGCATCTATATCTTTATATATTGAATTGCTTATTTATCCTTCTCGTATTTCACATGTATATTTATATATGCATGCTTCTACTTATGTATTTCCGTTTTAGTTCGTTATTTGTGATATGGCTGGGAGAACCCGGAGTTACTCCTCACTGACTGTGGCGTTAATGTTTTTCATGGATGAACAGGTTGCTTGCTTGGATGGATTTTGCTTGTTGTATTATAGGTTCGGGTGTGAGCTAGCGGGCGTTGGTCTTGACGAATCACCCCTAGACGTTTATTAGCTAGTTGCTAAACAACTTTGATATTTGATAACATTTTGAGAGACTTCGTCTCTTTGTAGTATATTCCATTTTATTTTGTATATATATATTTGACATTCCTCGTGTTTTTATCTTAGCATGTAAAAAGTTTTAAAAACATCGTATTTTCCGCTATATTAATCACATGCTTGTTATATTTTATTTTCGCATTCGCGAGGGTTGTCACAGTTGGTATCAGAGCTTCAACGCTCCCGACGCACACACGTGAACCCTAAACTTAAACTACTTGACCTTGAAATAATAAATGAGAGATGGGTAGAGATTAAGGACTTTACTTGGTAGTCTCTTTGTTTATGCTAAGTGATAGGATTAACTTGTTTTTATTTTTGTTTCTTATGAAGATGGTTAGACCTCGAGTAGTGGAGAACGTCATTCTTGAGGCTCTTACTCAAGTGCTGAGAAACCAACAAGATGCGGCTAATGCTCACGCCGAGCAAGTCCCTCCTCGTAGAGAAGACAATCACCAAGGAGGTTACGCTTGGGTGGCTAGCCAGATAGTCAGAAGCAAGATTATACCTTATGGTGGAGAGCCGGACCCTACTGAGCTTTCGGAATGGTTTCGGGAGATGGAAAAACAATTCGATTTGTACCAAGTCTGTTATGAGGACAAGGTAAGGATTGCTAAGCACTTCCTAGTGAGGGAAGCCGATAATTGGTGGGCGATTACTAATCCCACCGCTGCTCTTGAAGCCGACTTCAATTGGGAATGCTTCAAGGCTCTTGTAGAAGGCCGATTTTATCCTAAGGAGCTCAAACAACAAAGGCTCAAGGAATTTATTGACTTCAAGCAGGGTGACTTGTCGGCACAAGACTTCACCACCCAATTTAACAAGCTTGCTCATTTTGCTCCAAGGCTCATCAAGGATGATGAGGACCGAACTTTCTACTACCGCAACAAGCTTAGTGCTTTACTCCAAAGCAAGGTGAGGAAAAATTCTACCTCATTTGGAGAATTGTATGATGATGCACTATGGGCCAAGAACTCCATGAGGGCTATCAAAGATGAAGCAATGATGAAGAGTTCCCCTCCTTCCTTCACTCCTAGGCCAAATTTCTATGGGAAAAGGTCGTTTACTCCTTCGTCTTCCGATTCTTATGATCTTGGCCTAAGGATGGATAACGATTGACGTCAACCATACCGCGGTGTGTACTCATGTTAGCACCAAGAGCTTTCACTACTTGGGCGAATGGACTAGGAACTGGCCTTAGTCATGGTTGGCGCGGACCTCTCCACAGACCTTGGGTTTGATTACTTGGTATGGCAACGCACCCTTTATGCTAAAACCATTATAAATGCACTCAGCATGCCGTTATTCTGCCTGTTTAAATGTGTATAACCCTTACGTGATCACCATTTTTGTAAATAAACCATGACAAAATTTTCAAAACCAAAATCCTTTTAAAACTGTAAAGTATTTTCAAATGTGGCCCAAAGTAGAGCAAAATGAGTCGAAACTTTGTCCGAGTGTCTAGTCAAAATTATTTTTCCACTTCGAGTCAACACTCCTACAACCACACTATGGTTATCTAGGGCAAATATTTCCATAACAGTCATTTTCAAAACTCACTTAAACACAGTGGCACACTCCCTTTTCAAAAATCGAGGCTTTACGAGTAAGTGTGCTAGATTGGTCGATCGCGTTTTGATTCGTCGTCGGTCTCTTGCCCAGTTTCCAAGATGCCTGGAACCAGTCAAGCAAGTGTTCATCAACCCGAGCCAAATGGTAATGATCAAATCCAAGCCGTGCTCCTTCGTCTCCAAACGAGTCAAGACCAAGCCTATGCTTGCCTCAATGCCATGGAAGGTCGAACCGTTGCTGTAGAAACTAGGCTACCTCCCGAAGACATTCCTGACCCTAGTATGCACAATAACATCCCACTCATCTTGGGACAACCAGAAGTCGATACCCCACCAGTTCTTAGTAGAGCGGAAAAACGACTCCAATATTTGGAGGAAAAACTAATGTATCTAAAGGGAGATGACATCTATAGGGAAAACAGTCAAAAATATGAAGCGGTAAATGCCCAGCTACCAACCAATTTCAACATGACTAACATCCCTAAAATAAAAGGGCATGAGAACCCTTTGAACCACATATGTGCTTTCAAGGATTATGTGTTTATCAAAGGCATCAAACTAGAGATGTTCCTAAGGATCTTTCCTTCATCTCTCGACACCATTACCAAACAATGGTTCTATTCCCTAGATCACAAGAAGATTGCAAATTGGGATGATGCTGCAATTGAATTCACCAAACAATACGCAGACAATGCTGAAATTCAAGTTAACATGCGTACTCTAGAGGTCCTAACTCAGAATGAGAAGGAAGGTTTCACCGACTTCCTAAGTAGGTGGAGGAAGACTAGTACCCAATTAGTCGAACGTCCATATGAGGCCACTCTTGTGGAAAAGTTAGTAGACAATCTAAGACCCATCTATGCAAACCACCTAAGGTACCAGAATATAAAGTCTTTTAAAGACTTAAATGTACTAGGGACCAGAATCGAGGACGAAATACGAAAGGGACTCTTGTCTAAAATGGTAGGTCGCGGGTATCAAGGCTCAATGAGTCGTTCTTACGGATCCACTAACAAAACCGATGATGTCAACCTTGTTGAAACACCCAAAAAGAACAACCCTCAAAGGAAGTTCACTAGAATTGGCGACACAGACTCCACTGCTTTAAAAAGATTGACTCAACAAGGCAAACTCCAGCCCAAAGGACCTACATATGATCCGGAAAATAAGAGTAAGTTCTGGGATGAGAATGCTTACTGTGAGTATCATAAGGGCAAAGGGTACGATACAGAGAAATGTTTCAAATTGAAGCACGTCCTTCAAGATATGATTGAGGAATGTCGTCTACCCATACCCCAGGAGGCAAACCTCACAACACTAAGAATCCTCTTGGAGTTCTAGTGATCACGGATGAAGAATCCACCTTGGATTGCTCGCACCTTATCTCCCCATTTGAAGATGAAATTAACATGCTCGAAAATGAGGAAAGTTATTCCACCATTTCTCCTACCATCGATGACTTCATCGCATGGGCTAGAAATGTGAGTAGATAGGTATCAGAACTCGAAACCATCGTGACATCCCTACGCATGAATTCCGGGCACCATACCCCAAGAAAGCGCACCACGAGCTCTAGTCCTACCCTAACAATCCACAATGCAAGAAGAGATCACTACATGTGACAACCTGGTTGAACGAGTCATCACTTTAGAAGCTGAAATCATTAGTTTAAAAGACTTCAATACTACCAGCAGAATATGGGCCGATGATGATGAGGATGAATACCTCACAAATCATCCTCAAACTCAAAATAGGGAAGATCAAGATGTAAGCAATCTCACTCGATCAGGACACCCTTATCAGAATGTCACTCGGAGTGGTCCTACTACTAACAGTCCAATTACTAATGCCACTGTCATCACCCCAAATGATGGCGAGGGCACATCTACTGATCATCTGCTAAAGCAACTACAAAAGACAAAGGCTGATCTTTCAGTCTGGCAATTAGTTGCAAGTTTATTTCCACATCGCCAAGCTCTACTCCAAGCATTGGCAAAGCTAAATGTAGCACACGAATCTACACCCGACGATGTAGTCAACTTGGTCTTCCAAGATTCAGTCAAGCTTAGCAACCCAGTTACTTTCTCAGATAAAGACTTACCTCCTTTTGAGGCTAGTCAAAACCTCGCTCTGTACATCACAATCACGTGCCTAAAGAAGAATATACCCATGACTTTGGTAGATGATGGCTCCGCGGTGAATGTCATAGCACTGAAGACGACACGTAAATTGGGCATGAAAGAAACGGATTGGACTCCTACCAACCAAAGTGCTCGAGCATACGACGGGACACGACGGAAGGTAGTGGGACTAGTCAACCTCACCATAGCCACTAGGCTAGTCGAGCAAAAGGTTAACTTCCAGATTGTAGAGATTGAAGCATCCTTCAACATACTTCTAGGAATGCCATGGATTCATCCTTCTAAAGCAATAACATCGACCCTACACCAAAAGATCAAAATTCCTCTAGATGGCAAGGTAGTGACGATTACTTCGTCACCTATCAAGGCTGTGATAGAGAAAATGTCCAGCAATCAAGTAGCTACGGATCCCATATATGAGCTTGGAGGATTTCAGAGTGTGAATCTTGTAGAGAGTGAGTTAGCACCTCTATATTTCGACCCATACTCTAACCTAGTGGTCAACCACATACTTAAATCCCAAGGATACTTCCCAGGGATGCCATTAAACCCAACCAGGAAAAGTACCTTTGCACCATACAAAGAAGGGATCTCTGGAAAGATAACATTGGGATTAGGGTACAAACCCACAAAGGAGGAAACCTTAGAAATGCTTACTCAAGTGCAAAATCGTAAGAGTAAGGGAATCCAGATGCAACCTTATCTCCCTACTCTAAACGGATATTTTGTTAGGGAAGGAAGCCAAGAATACTTTCACGGCTTTCTTGAGCCTTGGCACTACAGAGGAGTACAATTAGTGGTAATCGAGTTCTTCCACGATTGCTACTTCATTCCCTCAGAAACGGTTCCTACAGTCAAAACTAGTCAGACACATTTTTTAGACGAACAAGCAGTTAGCCTTCTGTTTGGAGAAGATCGATTCGTCAGAGCTGCACATGATGGAGATCATTACCATTGATGCGTGTCGTTATACACCAAAAATAAAAGCTGATTAAATTGCTGATTCTCATATTCAAGACTAACCAAAATAATCTATCCTAACATGCCTCTACTACAGTTTTCCTCATCCTAACATACAAGGGAATTAGCTACTCATACTATTAACGATGCTAACAAAGACGATTGAACATATGATGATAGACATAATAAAATCGTAATTAACAAGCATAGACAATAATAACGCAGCAGTTAAAAAGAGTAAATAGTAATCAAGACTAAAATAAAGATTGAGAATAAAGGAGAGAAAGGGTTTACAATCTTAGCGATCCGGCGTAAAGAATAAATCCACGTCGATAACCCGAATGTAAACTAAAGGTAAAATTCAGAAACTAAAGTTTTATGCTAAGTGTCTGCTAATTAATGATGGTAATCGAATCCCATCTAATGACGTAAATAAGAGTCTTATATAATGCAAAACACGACTCTAAACCCTAATTAGACTACGGACTTAAGGCCCATGATGGATTCGACTCGATCGAGGGAAAATACCCTTCGATCGAGGCTTTTATTCGAGGATATCGGTCGATCGAGTAGCAATTCTTCTCGATCGAGCAACTCTTCAACGACTGCCACTCGATCGAGCACATTACGGCTCGAACGAGCAACTCTTCACTTCAACTCTCCTCGATCGACCAAAGGTATAGTCGATCGAGGTCTTCTGGCCTATCATGCAGTGTTTGACATGGCTTTGGACTTGATTGTGAGCGGTTTCGCGCTTCCCCATGCAAGAGCTTCTGTTCCGTTCCCTCCATTCTCCTAAATGCATGCAAATTGGACTGTTTCGGCTCGGTTTCCGCTACTACGCAGCTTGTACCTACAAAATGGTAATGAAAGTACAAAGTAGCCAAATAGGGGCATATAGTGACGTAATATCACTTAAATGACATAGAAATGCGTGCATAAATGGACTAGAAAGTCTATATAAAATACACGCATCAACCATGATACTTCAAGACGATCATTTCAACCCTACAGCGTTGGTCAATGACACTGGCTCAAGCCAACCAAAAGGATGGAGAAAGTCGATCAAATAGACTAACAACCAAGGGAAACTCTTCAAAGTCACTACTGGAGAAGGAGAGATGTTCAAAGGAGAACCAGACGACAACGAATTCGAGTCAGTGTCGGAGTCGGAGTACGAGTCCAAGTCAGAGTCTAGCGAATTTCTTAGAGAGTCTCCTCCTGCTGTCATCCCCCATCCTCTTATTTCTCCTAGCTTAGTATCTAACAGTAAAAACAGTTTGGGAAATGTCCCAGCAGCTATTCCTTTACCGCCTCTGACTACTGAACAGATGGCCTCTTTGTTTCAGCTGTTTTCAAAATTTAATATGAATAAATCTGATTATGCTTACTCCTTGTGTTTTTCTGAATGCAATTCTGTTTAATCCAGTCCCAGACTCGATTGAATTACCTCCCCATATAATCAAAGAAGTACTACAAGAGGGGAAAGGGGCACCAGTCATAGAAAACACTGAACCCATAAACGTAGGGACCAAACCAGAACCCCGAGAACTTAGAATAGAGACAACCTTGAATCCGACTGAGAGGGTGATATATGATTATTTTGGATAGTTTCCCCTCCTTATTTTCTTATGTTTCATCGCATTTAGTTTTGTTTGGCGTCGGTTTTATCGTATTTTGGCCCTCATCTCGTGTACTCTCATACCATTTAATTCCGTCTCAATTCATAGGAAATATGTCAAGACAAGGACGAGACGGGATGAGAACCGAGAAACCGTCACAAAACTAAACACAATGAAAAAAGGAAGAAAAGGAGAGGAAGAAGAGGAAACAAGGGTCTCAGCAGGCCAAGCCACCGGCAGCCGGCCAGCCGGTTGAGCACCCAAAATCCCCACAAAGAAAGGAAGAAAAGGAGAGAAGGAGCAGAGGGGCTCAGACGGTCAAGCCCACCGGCAGCCGGCTGGCCGGCTGAGCACCCCCAATACCTCAAAATCCAAGCTCAAAAATTGGAAGATAGCTGAGGGGCTCAGCCGGTCAAGCCCACCGGCAGCCGGCTGGACGGCTGAGCACCCCCAATACCTCAAAATCCAAGCTCAAAAATTGGAAGATAGCAGAGGGGCTCAGCCGGTCAAGCCCACCGGCAGCCGGCTGACCGGCTGAGACCTATCTAACATGAAGAAAATTGAAGTTTTGGGTCAGAGGGGCTCAGCCGGTGCAAGCCACCAGCGGCCGGCCGACCGGCTGAGACCCCCACTCCGCATTTCCACCTTCCCTTCTTATTTTGAACCCTCAATTCCACCAACCTATATATACCCCTCTCCTAATTTATTTTAGACACACAACCCTAGACACAAAAAAACCTAGATTTTAGCTTTCACTATTCCTAATCACTATTCTAATGCTTTGATAATTAGCACTAATTACTCTAGTTTTCTACTTAGTTATCTTTAGATCTAGTCTTTCCTTTAGCTAGTTTTGAACAATTGGGTTGTAATTTGAAGACAAGAGGAGACTCTTATTTGATTATTAATCCAAGTTTCATCCTTTATTACAAGTTTTTGTATAATTCCTCATCTTTATTTCATTACTTGTCTTTTAATTACTTGTTCTTGATTATTTACTTAGTTTTTGTGTTGAATATGTCTTCTCTTGCTTATTTCATGTCAAAGTATCCATCTTTAATGTTTTTCTTCATTAGTATGTGTGAGTAGTGCCCTTCTAGGGTATATGGGGGATCTTTTGTAGGTTCTTGGGTTTAGAATGTGGTTTTGATTGTAAAAATCTAGGCTTTTGGTAATTCCTATATTTTGTGCACACCATGTGTTTGTAGAAATGCTAGAATGAGTAATTCATGCTTTCTTTCATCTTGTTGCTAGCATAGGCGAGAGCTTGGCTTGTTTGTTAGTTGTGTGTGTTTATAGGAGTCTTGGGGGAGGTAGGGCGAGAATCCGACCAAACCTAGGCAAGGGACCGTCTTTCACCGAGAGGTGGAGACCTACCATTACTTATCTTTAGACCGACTTTACCTTCTACCATATTCAACCCCAACCTCATTAGTGAACCCATTTACCTTAGTTTTCTTAATTCTTGCTTTAAATCTCATAACTGCTTACTTGTTAGACTTAGTTAGTTTCACTCACCTTCAACTTGCTATTAGCTAGAACTAAACTAGAACTTGATTAAACCGCCTTAGAACCATAATTGCCGTCCCTTGGGATACGACCCTTGCAATGCCCAACGATAACTCGTCCGCTTGCGAGGTTAATTAAAACCTACATCAAGTTTTTGGCGCCGTTGCCGGGGACGGCGATATTGGATAAGATAGTTTAATTGATTTTAGGCTTAGTTCACCTTTATTTGTTTGATTTTTCATTTTGTCCTAGTGCATCTATTTGCATTAGGACCATTTGATTCTCTTTTGAGTGTATGAGCAGGTGTTATATCGGTCCACTCTTTCCTCTCGACCGAGAGATAGAGAAAACTTTCCGGGCTAGAAGAAGACACGCTCTTATTTCCTTAAGAGGATCCCCACCCATTCTTACCCCCATAAATACTCCACCTCCCACAATTGAGACTTCAACCTCACAAACACCACCTCCCACTTTACCACCCCTCACCATACCCACAAACATTCCAATAAACACATCACCCATATATTCACCCACTTTTTCCCAAAATTCAAACAACACCCACCCACCAAATTCCCCAATTTCACCAACAAACAACCCATTCAACCTAGAGATGGCGGACCAACCCATGGGCTACTACAATAGGCCGGACCCCGATCGGTCTTGCTCGGCCATCAACTATGGAGCCATTGCCCCCAACACATTCGAACTCCGTCATCATGTCATCTCATTCATTCAACAAGACATCTTTCATGGGTTGAAGAATGAGGATGCTTATGAGCACTTAGTAGGCTTTAAGGAGAAGGTGGGAACAATCAAGAGGAATGGGATCACCGAAGACCAAATCTTACTCATGTTATTTCCTTTCTCCTTGAAGGAAAATGCAAAGAAATGGTTAAATTCCCATGAACCGGGAACGTTCACCACTTGGGCTAGCCTCTCAAAAGCCTTCATCACCAAGTTCTACCTCCCCTCAAAAACCGCAAGAATACGACATGCGATACAAACTTTCAAACAAAAAGGATATGAGACATTGAGTGAAGCTTGGGAGAGGTTTCGAGATCTTCTAACTGTTGGAGTAAGTGTCCTCCACAATAGTGCGCCACATAATAAATCTTATCAAAGAATATAATTGGGATATTTATTGACTATATATATGATTAGTCAGTTGATTAACGTAAATCAATAACGGTTGGCTGACTAGAGTTTGACGTTATTGTCGTTTTGACGGCGTTGTGATCAACTGATTTCCCTCTCGTTCACACCTAAAGGATGAAATCCAAATACTAACTAATTATTTGTATACGATACAGTTAATTAGTACATTACATATATTCGATATGTACGAGAGTTAATTGTTAGAAATTGAGTTAAGAACTCAAATGCGATTAAACTTATTTTTCAATTATGCGATAATTGACTAATAAATTTATATCTTATTTTAATACGATTAAATAAGATTTAACTTAGTACTTAATCGTTAAATTACTAAATTAGTTGAGGTTTTGAGATAGAGGTAATTAGTTAATTATATTTACAAGGAGTTGTAAAATAAATTAACTAAGCATTGTTGGACCCATTATATATTGATATAATGGTAAAATATTACTTAAAATGTTAAGTACATATTATTTATTTAATTGAGTCATATAATTGTTATATGATCAAATTAACACTTAATTATACAAGATAATTAACCATATGATCAATAAGTATTTGTGAGACAAATATCAAAAATCAAAATGGATCTAACTAGACCATTGTGGCCGGTTATGATGTAGTTACAAAGGTGATGAGTTTTGTTCTTGTTTACACTCTTTGGTTACTAATTGAAAGTGACATAACAAGTAGAAATAATCATCACATATACTACAACACTCCACTCTAATGCATGTGATCAAATTAAACAAAATAATAGTCCATCTTTGGACAAGGTGGTCCGGCCTCATGGCCTTTATAATGAACAAATGTTGTTCATTTTACAACTACTTCATTTTGTGCAATTTGTTTACTTCTCTCTAAAACTCTTCTTCTCACTAAAAACTCTCAAATACTAATATTT
>JAIUZE010070659.1:0-32113 GCA_022085475.1 Heliosperma pusillum | reverse complement strand
TGCGCTATCTACTTCTGTAACTCGAGGCTATACCACAAGGTAGGAAAACATCCTAGTCCTAGACGGATCAGACCTAGCGACAACAGCTATTCCGTTCCCCGTCCCATGACATAACCGTCTATGAGAAACTCTACTAGGCGACCCCCTAAGCAGAGATGGCTAGTACTTAAGCTGGCTCCATTTCCAAAGTGGAACTAGGCAGCCATGCCCCGACTTGGATATAAACCCACCAAGCCTAGACATAAAAGCTATCATCAGGTGAACATATACTCGTTAAAGACAGTAAAGCCTATCCATGTCATGGTCCAAGCTACTCATTTAGAACTAGAATGGTCAAGACGCCATATACTCATAATTCTCTATGGGTACTTAGTCAACACGACATATATCATACAATCATACCGTCACAGAAACAACCTCCTATCATGTGACTAATTACATATAAATCATATTCAAATAACATATCGCCTCATATCTACTAAGGCTAATTCATTAATTAAATACAACCTTACTTGAAGACAAATCCCCGACCCGAGTCCCGCGACGGGTCATCATTCAAAACGGGGCTGACTAGATCTTAGTTTGACCAAACCCGTTTGGTCAAACCGGCTAGAAACAGAGTCTTTACCAATTAGACTTAGACATAAAATCAACATATTCATTACATGTTATTTTATTAAAACTTCTAACATGTGAATTATTAAATTTTACTAAAACCCGCTTGACTTAAAGGATATAAATTTAAACTACGATCTCGTATTATAATTTCTAACATGTGAGAAATAATAATTTTATGAAAAACCTTTTTAATTAAATATTTTACTTATTAACATTTCCCACTTGCTAAATATTACAAAACACGATAAAATGGCAATAACTCAAAAACCGTCACAAGACCAAGGGAGGGACCCACGGGCTGATTTTGGGCCGGACCATACATGGGCCTGGACTGGGCCCACGGGCTGATTTGGGCTAATTTGGGCTGTTTTGATGGACTTTATTAAAACCGTTTCTTAATAATTCCCGCATGCTTTAACATATTTAAAACCCGTCAAAACAACAACATAACAACCAAGTATCGACACAACTCAAAGACCAAAACCCGGACCCACCATGGACCAACCCAGACCGGTCTGGACCGGGCCTGAACCGGCCTGAACCGGCTGGTTTGGGTCCGGTTTCCAGCCCTTCTCCACGGTTCCCACCACCAATCAACACCAAATAAATTCCAACATGTTTTTAATTAACAAACAACCATTTTAACAATCATCCATACAAAAATCATGATTTTAATTAAATTATTCAAATATGTCAAGAACACCAAACTTGTTATAAATTCATGAAACATAATAATAACAACTACTTATCATGTTACTAACTAAAAATCCATAAATCATAATAACATGAACAAAACAAAAGATGAACCAAAAACAAAAGAAACAAAAGCTATGTGACATTATTTCGTCGAGTAAATCGGAATTGTTTCCTTAGCTAGCAAGACCAATTAGCACCAAAATAAGAAGTATAAAATAAGAAACCCGCCTACTAATCTTCACCCAAAATATACGAGTCTCCAAACTCGTCTTCAAAATCTTCCCCTATAAGAAATAACAAGAAAAACATTATTAGAACTTAAACTTGA
Organism: Heliosperma pusillum; assembly: GCA_022085475.1. Lineage (NCBI taxonomy): Eukaryota > Viridiplantae > Streptophyta > Magnoliopsida > Caryophyllales > Caryophyllaceae > Heliosperma > Heliosperma pusillum. The sequence continues at coordinate 30,471 of JAIUZE010070659.1, read as the reverse complement.
TTTTTCATAATTAAATGTTGAAAACGATTTTGTCGGATTTGAAATTAAATCATACTTGAAGATGGAGAGCGAAGAGGAGAGTCTAGAAATATAAATTAGGACGGATTTGAACAAGTAACGAATGTTTTGTGACGATTTTGCTCAAGAACGATGAAGAACGCTCAAGAACACCAAGAACGATTTTGATTATATTAAAGAAAGTGTTAATTAGATCTTAATTTGATTTATTTGTAAAATGAAAAGTAGTTATTGAGTAAAGTGGGGTGAGTGAGCCGTGTAAATATAGGGAAAAATGGAGTCGGGTTTTGAAATTGTTGTTACGTAATTGACTCGGGTTTTATTATTATAATACGATAATTAATTAGATATTAAGTTAATTAAATCAAATATCTAGATATTATGTTATATTAATCAAAAGAAATGAAAATATCAAGCCCTATTAGAGGGTGAGAGTGCCGTGTGGTTTAGGTAGTAGTCGGTCTGTTTTTGAGCGATTTGCGTAATTTTCGTTAACTGATCGATAAAGTTAATAAATATCTAGATATTATTATTAGTTTAATAAAAACAATTAGAATATCTAATTGTGAGTGGAAAACGATGACATGGGCGTGTGACTCATGCCAAAGTCGAGTTTCGGTTTTGTTTCGGGATTTACGATGATTCGGGAATAGTTAAATGACGTTCGGTTAAAAACCGTAAAAGTTATTCTTTAAATTCCAAATAAATTCAAAATAATTATATTAAATTATGATAAATCTAAATAAATCTTAATAAAAATAAATTAAAAATATTATTTTTTTAAATAAAATTTCGGTCTTCAAACTTACAAGGCGAGTCGGGAAAGTCAACGAAAGTCAAAGTCGACTTAAAAGTCAAGAAAAGTCAAAGATGACTTAAAAGTCAAGAAAAGTTTATGACGACTTAAAAGTCAAGAAAAGTCAATGACGACTTTAAAAAGTCAAGAAAAGTCAAAGACGACTTAAAAGTCAAGAAAAGTCAAAGATGACTAAAAACGGGATTTTCATGAAATCTCTCAGAAATTCCAAATACGAACTCGGAATTTCAAAATACGACTCGAAACAATAAATTCTATTTTAAAAACTTAAGTCTGCTGAAAAGTGTTAGTAAATAATTTTACTAGAAAAATTGGGTACTTTTCGGGTTGTTACACTAAGTATACCCTGTGAACCTGTATGAGATTTATACACGTTATCACACTAACTGTGGAGGACACTAGCTCCAACACTTTAACCCTGTCAATCAAATTCGCCCTCCCCTCATTTATGTCAGCTAAAACCAACGCCGCTGCCATTTCTGCCCAGTAGTAGCACCTATACACTTTCGACTTCAGGTCATCCTCAAAAATATCTCCCTCATACCGAATCATGTGCATCTTTAAGAAATATCAAGATTCGATATTGTTTTCCTCATAAGTTTGCCAATTGAATTTGATGTGCACAACTGGAAATCCAACTAATTCTACTGCTCTTTGATCACCCTTCCCTTCCAAGTAGTCACTTATATGACTAGCCTAAAAAAATAAACGAAACGATTACTGACAATTTCATAATCAAAGAATTACTCAACATACTATCAGTGAAAATTTCATAACCCATTCAGAAGTATCAGTAAACCATACCAATAAATCTGCAGCCTTGTATATAATTGTTTCCTCCCATTGGTCATACTTTGTATTGTCTAGCACTTCAACAATCTCGCTAGTGAAATTTATACAAACACAGAAATAATGATCTTCCCATACCATTGGCACAAAAATAAGATATGCTTTCCAGTTGCAGGGAACTGTGTTCTTCGATACAAATTCATCCCACTGTCAAAAAGCTTTTGTAGATTCTGTTCCTTGTTTTCATCCGCTATTCCTACATGTTCAACCAAATTGTGTATAACATCCTGTTGTATAAGAAAACGTAAGAAGTTGTTTTTTTTAGCTGAGTTATTCCTCCTTTCTGAAGTCTGAATATGTATACATAAAACTTAATACAATGTCTTACCATGTGCCCAATTCCACAAAACATTAAACTTGTTTCACTTTTTTCTGTGTGCTCAATGTGGTTCAAAATAAGTGCCCAACATTCAATCACGGCAGTATTGACAGGCACAGATGGACGCATGGACAAAATATCCCCTCTGGTAAGTGATCGACCATCGCCAAAGACGGCAACAACCTCAATGTTGCAAACATAAATGAATAACAAAATTCAAACATTAAGAAAACTAGGATAGAGCAAACAACTATAGTAAACTAGGATGGAGTAATAATGTCTTGTCATAACAATATCACACCTTTCTAAACATAGTATCACAACACTAACCAATAAGTATCACAAACAAAAATATACTATAATTTTTTCAAGCCTGTCAGAGATGTAGAAAAATCATACTCTAATCATAAGTAGCACTTCTTTCCTCGTACTCAACATTTTAGCAAAGAGTGCTTGGTTAGCCCTCATAAACTTTGAAACAAGAAGTACTTTATCATCTCCCATACCATAGTTGAACGTGCATCCAAGCCCATCTGACTTTCCCCGCCTACTGCTGCCCACGACGCTGGCAGAACCATCTTCCACCATGTCTAGAAAATAGATTACGTTATTCAATATATAGTGCATTCTTAATAAATTGATGTTATCATACAAGGTTGAGTTAAAAATTGTAACCTTTGATTTTCGAATCTTGGGTCTGAACATTCTTTTTCCCAGCTCTTCTTTTCGTCTTTTTCTTTTTTATTCTCTCTCTTTTTGACAGCAATTTAGGTAACAAGTTAGCTTTCATCTCATTATGTCTTGTTACCCTCTCCAGAACCTCACTCCTATTTTCATTAAAATCACCCAAGATGAGTGTCGCTGCTACCTCTCCCCTATATAAGTCTATCTTCTGGATGTTGTATAATTCACAATCAAAAATATTACCATAAAAACATCATGTGAAACATCATGATTACTCCACAGTCCAGGTCCTGCTCCCGAGTTTTCCAATCAAAGGGCACATTTATCATCATGAATTCCTTTACCTTTTCAGCATTTTCAGTGCCTTCGCTGACAAGGTACTCGGCATATGTATTTGCCTGTTTGTGTTTTAAGTAAAAAACTAGTCAATTTCATGATTATCTAACGAGATGATAAATTGATTACTTTTATTTTTAATCTTGAACTTACAACAACATCAGTCATGTATGCAAACGCCGTTTCATTAAAATCATCATAACATATGTTGTCCAGGTAGAACAATTTTTCCCTCACAAAGTCAATACACACGCAGAAGTAGTGTTGTTCATAAAGTAAAGGTTTGAACACCTACAATTTTATTTAAAAAAAAATCAATATCACATGGTACTATAAACAATATCATACTTAATACAATGCAATATCACAATTGAAAGTATTTTAAATTTCTTACCATTTCAGCATTCAAATTTAGTGGTTCATCATAAATCCATGACCACATATCCCATGTACTAAAGACTTCTTCCCTATATTTCTTCATCTCACCATCATCCTCATCATCGTGGTCTATATCTATAATCTTCTCTACAACAATCTGTATGTTTTTAACCGCAAATTATCATTTTTACTTTATCAATTATATAACATGTAAACATATGAAGTTTATGTTGGACATACTGAGTGTGCAATGCCGTAGAAAATCCTTCGCGTTCTTGTACTGCCACTTCCTGCCATTTTCATTTTATTTAGCATTATGGCCCACGATTCGATCACAATTGCTTTTATCATTGTATTAGGCAACAAACTTTCAATGTCTTTCTTCGTTGTGTTATGGAAAATTCCGAAATTGCAAACAATTTCTCTGTACCATTTTGGCAGATGATAAGATTAGTTTTTCAACAGTAATATGAGGCACAATATTTCATGTATTCATTTTTTTTAAAAAAAAGAGCTATAAGATAAACTTACGTCTTATCAAACCGATGATCATTTAGGATGCAATAATCCATCACCTCCTTCCTAAGCTGCATGACCAGTGCAAATAAAAGCTCATTTTTCAACATAAATTCCGAGACCATTGGCAAGTCCTCGTTGGGCAAACCACAGTCCAAGGTACACCCCAAATGATAGGGTATCATACCTGCTGAAGCTGGTATTACATTTGCGTGCAATAAATACTTAGGAATGCATCTCTGTGCAGAAATGTTACTATCATCCGGTTTACCATCATCGAAATCCCTATTCTGATTTCTCTCATCTGGAACATTTTCTCCAAAATCAACATTTGATACAACGTTTGGATCACTTAAATTATCTTCAGCAGCACCCGTCACTCCCAAATCCACATTTGATTCAACGTCATCCTTTTATTGACAACATTTGTATCCTCATACATGTGCTCAATATTAGAAGTAACTCCTAAAACTATATTTGTCACAAAATCATAAAAACATTCCTCCTCATCATTCCGCTTTTCAGCTTCTCCGCAATCATCACTGTTCAAGTTAGTCACATCAAACTCCTCATCATTTTCTTCATCAGCGCACCCCAAATCGTCGTCGCTCAAAAGATCTCTGTCGAAACATCCTCCATATTTTTTGTTCAATTCTTTGTACTGAATTTTTAACATATCAGTTCTAATATCAAACGACGGCAGCCCTCTTTTTGCTTTCTCCTTCTCATACGACCTACCTACCAAACCATCAATAAAGGTGTGGTAGTCAAGATCTCTTAATGCAGGTTGTGTTTGGGACAGAGAAGGAGCTGGAGCAGGAGCTGGAGCTTGCTTTGCCGATGGATTTTCCTCATTGTTAACAACCACTTCTTCAGCAGCGCTGTCTTCCGTTGTTGCATCATGTACAGATGTACTTGGCTCATCAATTCTTTTTGTTGGTTTCATTTTACCGAGCTTATTCATATTATTTACGTATCTTGAGAAGAACAACTCATTATCCCTCTTTATACGTAAATATATTTCATGAGCTCCCTGCCATATCCAAAGATAAATATATTAATATTTATTGAATATCACAACAATAATACATTAATATCAGAGCAATATTAGAACAGTATCACAGTAGTATTACCGCAATATCACAACAATATCACAGCAATATCAGAAAGTAGCATCATACTACTTTAGAAACAATATCACAACAATCTTTAAGCAGTCGCATCCTATACAACAATACAAATTATCTTACTGAATTAGGAGACACATATTTTAAATTTGTTGTAACTGAAAAACCACAAGTAACGAGAGCTCACATCAATCGATCGAGCTTTAATCTTTTTATCGCTTTCAACCCCTTTTGGCAGCTTTACCATCAAATACCCTTCTTTGGATTCTTATTCTTTATCAACTTCTTCTTCAAGTTCTTCATCAAGTCCCTTATTAGAATTTGCGTACCTCTCACCGCCTCTGGTTTATCTGAAAAATATATGATATATTGGTACTTGTTCAAAACTTATTTTAACTTAAGTACATTAAAAATAAAGAACTTGCTTATTTTTCTGACCTTGTTGTTGTAGACTGATTGGGTAGTCAATCTTCGACAATGGCGCGTTACCCAACGATCTTGTCTTCTTCTCATCCTGCACCTTTTTTGACAACTTCTCATCATCCCAGTGGCTGATAAGAGGTAACGTGTGTCCCATAACATCTCCTTTGAAATTAAAGCGATGGAAATACGCCAGCATAACAACCAATATACAACCGCTGACAATTGACTTTCCACCTTGTTTAAATACCTTTATACTATTAACCATCTCTCTGAAAATATAAGCACACCAGTCATAAGCTCAGATGCTCTCATCATTAGCGACAGCTCTTACCAACTTCAAGTCAAATGTTTTATTAGAAGTTGGTGTCAGGAAAACTGACATGCTGCACAAAACAAACAGTTTCTTGAATTTCTCTCCAGAATCGTTACTCCCACGCAGTGTTTCAAAGACACGTTTCACCGTAATTGGATCTGAACTATTTTGCACGCCAAACCAGAACCTCCATTCCTTTTTCAGTCTGCTGTCCGTCACAGAAACAGTGTTACCCGTTTGCGCAAGCACGACCTCATTTCCTTCTCGAGGCACCAGAAAGATATCATGCACATCATCTTTTGTAATTATAAACTCTGTCTTCTTCATCTTAAACATATTGCGTGTGTAGTCAAATGCCTTTAAAATCCAAGGCAGGATGCCAAGTGGTAATTTTGTCACCTTTAACTGCATCAAACCACCAAATCCAATCTCCCTAACATCTTCTTTTTGTTCTTCACTGAGGCCATTAATCAACTCCACCAACTGTCCTGGTCGACACTTCGTCTGAAGTTTATTTGTCATTTTTTGGTTCACCATTTGCTGATCTAGTACTGGTTTTAGTGTCGCCATTTTCTTATTCTCATCATCATTTCTTTTCTTTTTATTAGGACTCTTCAACTTCTTCGGTGATGTTTCTTTAGTGTCAACATTTTCTTCTAGTGGCCTCTTTTTCGTCTTTGGTTTGTTTTGTTTACCGATAAGTTTCTTCTGCATTACGACTAATGTTTTTTCAGCCTCATTGCCTTTTTCTAGAGGCATCTTTGGATTTTTAATTGTCAACTTCATGTTACATAATAACTGCATTAATATCACCAAATATCAAAGATTAAATTACAATATACAAAAAACTATTTTACAATTTTATATTCACAGTATCACAATATCAAAACATGTAAACAACAATATCACAAAATACGAATGACAATATCATAACACTATAGTAACAATATCACGGTATCAAAATATAAAAAAATCAAATGACTCCAAGATTACATTTAACTACAATATATTTTGGAAAATAAGAACATGAATGTAACACTATTGCAGTAGTACAATATCAAATTCAATACAACATCAAACGAACAACAATATCACACTATTTTTGACTCTTTAACATGAATATCACTTTCAACAACAATTTTACAGCCAAGATGAATATCTACATTACTAACTCTCAATTTATCAACCACATTCTCAAACAATATCAATTCGTACTAGTAAACCCTGATTTCAAGAATTACACAATTAGAAAACCTAATTCCTGCAACTAAAACTTATTTTTACAAAATTAAACCTAATTTTACTTCAAAATGTCGAAATAATGATGGCTAACTAAAATAATTTCAATTACAAAGCAAGAACATGAATGTAACACATTTAGAAATTCAATTTTCTGTACTATTTATCGATTAATTAACTTTTTCACTACTTATACAACAATTGTGGCAGAAGATCAACATGAATCAAGTGATTTCGAACAAATTACACTATAATAGTGCTCGAAAATCAACTAAAATAAAAAAAAAACAGCACGAAAAACAGGAAAACAGAAAATACCTCAACAATTTTGTCCAAAACAACACTGAAATTGGTGAATTAAGTGTAATTCAAGACTAAATTGAGTAGAATCCAAAATACCTCAACGATTTTGTCCAAAACAACACTTATACAACGGTTGTTTTTGTTTTGAAATTATAGAGAGGGAAAGTTCTATGACTTGCGTAAGAAGCCTATTCTTGTTTTATTGGTTTTGTGTGGGTGAGTAATAGCATCCACGTGTCAAGTTTTACGTGTGATATTGTTATGTGTAGTAAGTGATATTGTTACAGGACTCACGGACCCAATTAATTAGGTGGACTCACTGAACCTTGCCTCTCTCTCTCTATATATATATATATATATATATATATATATATATATTGGATCATGTAAGTCCTACTTCTTAAGATGAGTCCATAAGTGCTAATATAAGACATTGGATAATAGATAATGGATGGTTGAGATTGAAAAGGAAAAAAGACCTTATCAACCACTTTTTTACTTTCTGATAAGTGAATATTTGTAAGATTTTAATCCCCAATTTAGCTCGATTTTGTATTTCATTTGTGATTTGTTAAGCCATTTTATGAGCTGATATCGTCTTCTAGGCGAATTCCATGTTTTAACCTGTTTTGTAGGGAAAGTGACGTTTCTACGCCCTTTTTCTATATTTCCGAGCATTTGCCTAGAACCCGACGATTTGTGAAGCAAGCTTGACCAAGTCAAAGGCACTCCAATTAAGAAGGTTCACTAATCAAAAAGGAAGAAGAAGTAAAGACGATTTCGTAGTTGTCAAAAGATCGATCAAATAAGCGAAGCAATCGACCTTCTACCTCAAATCCTATCATCAAATCCGACCCAAAAGGTCAATGGGGTCAATGTAGATCAATTCTTGTACCAAGGAAGACGAAACAAAAGTCAAAAATCGAAGGAGACCACAAACCCGATCGGGTACATGGCAAATCCGATCGGATTTGAGTGGTTCTATGTACCAATGCTTCGACTTCCCAATTTTTGTCATATATGTTGAATGCATGGATTGTTTTGCACGACACCTAGCCTATATAAAGGAGTAGGCAGCCACAACAACACACACTTCTCTACACACTTCTCTCTTTACATAACCCTAGATTAGTCTTAGAAACCCTAGCCTCCATTTTCCCTTAAAAAGCGTCTTTTACATTTCTCCTTTTATGTTTAGATCTCCATCTACTCTTATGCCTATTTTTCTAGTTTAGAAATAATAAAAACTTCTGGTTCTTAGTTATTTTATATTATTCAAGTATTGTAATACATGGATCCTTAAAGATATGCAAGGAAATTTCTATTTGGATATTTATATTTCATCATTATCGCTATTTGATCGTCATGTAGGTATTTCTGTTTTATCTTTTGTTTAAGTTCTTTATGTTTTTTATTTGATCATTTTTTTCTTTACATGTTGTCTTAGATTCAATTTAAATACCGTTGTAATCATTTTATTTCATTAGATCGTTGATTTAGAATTGTTATTATCATCTTATAATATCAAAAATCAATAAACATGTCTAGCCTAGTTTTAATTGTTAAAATAAATCTAGATCTAAATACTATTATGAGTGAGTAGTCACCTTTCTAGGGTGTAGGGTAGCCATGTTAGGTTAATTAAAAGATGAAAATTGGATAAAGAAATTGTGCCTTTAAAACGTTGTGTCTATGCATGTTTGGACTATAATGATGGTTAACGATTTCTGGCCAGAATCATTGACTAAAATGGAATTCTTTTCCAAGGTAGAAATACGTGAATTGAATAGACAAAGCATGACATGGTAGATCAGACCTAGTAAATTGCCTAAAAGCCTGCTAGACCATCTAATCTATGATTGAAATGAACACATCATTCTTACGAACTCACAATGAATTATTTGCATGTTCTAAATCCAACTTCATCAATATGTTAATCTGCATGTGTGAACCTACTTCCCTAGATTCTTTTTATCATTGTTAATTCATCACCTGCTTTATTGTTTTCGTTTTGATTTGCTTTTATTTTGTTTTCATTTATGCTTTTTATTAGTTTAGAAATCAAAATCCCAAAACCCAGATACTCGTTAGATAAGACCCAATTGCAAGACATTTCACATTCTATAGGAAACACCATCTCCCTGAGGATCGACCCCTACTTCCCTAATTACTTTAATTTATTATTAGCCTAGTCTGGGTAATTATCTTTGACCAGGGCTTGCGACAAGCCCGATCAAATTTTGGCGCCGTTGCCGGGGAGCACGGTTTAGTTTTCCTCTTTTTGGGATTTTTCTTGCAATTAGTTTTGTCTAGTCTTTAAGAATCCAAATTCCTTTAGATCTCTCTTGATTTCTAGTCTTAGTTTTTCTATCTTATGCCCAGATCTTCTAGACTAGGGACCCCTATCTCATTAGATCCCGACCTAGAAAGAACTCTGCGTAGGAGACAAGAACTATTTAACTAAATCTCAAAAGCTTCAGATACTTCAAGTTTAGACCGTATTCGTGAAAATTACTCGGATACCCTATCTAACCTTGAAGGAGAAGAAGATCCATTCTCATCTTCATTCACAAAAACCACCCAATCTTCAATTAGCATTCCATCTTCACCTTCACATTAGAAAATGGTTCGACTTTCAAACCATTCCAAACCCACCGCAGAAATACTTCCAAGGGGTATTGCTACACCCCAAATAACAGCCAGAAACTTTGAAATAAAACCTGCCTTCATTAACCTTATAGAAAGAAGCCTTTTTAGTGGCAATGCCACAGAAGATCCCAACCTTCACATCCAAAACTTCTGTGACTATTGCTCCACTATTAGACAAACTGGAGTCACCCAAGGGCAGATTAGAGAGATGCTCTTCTCATTCTCTTTGAGGGGTAAGGCAAAGTTGTGGATACTTAGCCTTGATATGGTTACATTAGGGATCACCGATTGAAATAGTTTAGCTCTTGCCTTCTACCAAAAGTACTTTCCTCCAGAAAAGACCGCTTTGTTGAGGAGTCAAATCTTTGGTTTCCGACAAAGGGGTGATGAGAGCCTATATGAAGCTTCGGAGAGGTACAAGGACTTGCAAAGGGAGTGTCCTCATCATGGGTTAGATCCATGGTTCCTTGCCATCACATTCAATAATGGGTGTTATATAGAGTCCCGTCGTATCCTGGATTCTGCTAACAATGGAAGATTTGATCAAATTAATGTTGAAATTGCTCACACTACCATTGAATCCATGGCAATTCACGATTCTCAATATGGAAATTCCCGCTCCATATCATTGAAATCTAAGCAAGAGGACCCCACTTTGGCACTTTTACAAGCTTAAGTAGCCCTTCTCACACAAAAGCTAGAACAATTTCAATCCTCTACATCTCAACAAAGTGACAATGGGGTAAGTAAACTTGAAGCCATGATGCTGCAATTGGCTCAAAAGCAAGACACCATAATAGCTCAATTCCAAGAGAGCGATCAAGTTAAGGATGCCGCCATCAAATTGTTGGAAGCTAAAATTTCCCAATATGCCTCTTCTAATACCCACCAAAAGCAAGGGTTGCTACTGTCACAAGGTTTCGAACCTCACAAAACTGTAAATGCCATTTCCACGACAAGTGGTAAGCATTATGATGGGCCTTCCACTGCTATGGATGAGGAGGTGGTAACAAAAGGGGCTAAGCTTGGAGGAGGTGTCAAGAAGAAGGCTAATGATGAGTGATAAGGGTAAAGTCGCGTCACCTTAATCAAAGTAAAACCTAATTCACTACTAACTAATAGTCAGCGGTAAGCAAGGTATCGAATCCACAGGGAGGCGGTAGTATTCTAATCTGTTAAACTAGATTTGTCTCTTAAGTAACAATTCGGGGTTTGAGATTTGAGTTCTAAGCTAAAAGCAATCAATAATAACAATAAATAATAGCAATAACAATAACTACTAATAATAATAACAACTAATGATAAGCAATAACAAACTAATAAGCAATAACAAACTATAAGGTTGAAAACAATGAGATTAAAAGTCTAGGGTCACAGGTTCACTAGGATTATTGTTCAGGGGTAAGGGAGTAATCAATTATCATGCAATAAAGTTATCTAAGGTCACAAGATCGGTCGATTCAATTATGCCCTTTAGATCTACAATTTAACATGCGATCGCTATCATTAAACGAGTTCTATTCAATTATCGTGGCCTATCTTAGTCTTAACCCGGTCGGTGTCAATCCTAATTTGCGAGACTAGTTAATTAATCCTGGCCAGTAATCAAACAACTAGAATTAAAACGATAATCAAACGATAACCATGCAATTGCAATTCAATTAATTAATCTACCCCTTCTAACAATCCTAGATCCCCTTTCAACCCTAGAAAGAAATTTAGCTACTCATAACAATATAAACAACAACAATAATAATTAAAGCAAACATGATTAACAACAATGAAAGGAATAACAAAGAATAATTAAGGAACAAGAAGACAATTAAATAAATAACTAAGAAAGATTGAAGAATACCGAATACAAGTTGAACTAAAGACAATCGTCTTTGATGAATCAAATCCAGCGGAAAAGTAAATTAAACTAAAGTTTCTGATTAAAACCCTAAAAGTATTCTAAAGCCTAAGAAAGCATGTATATGAATCTCTAATTAAGAAAGACGAACTTTCTTTTTATATTACAAAAGATCCTACTAATTAGGTTAAATTTAAGGAAAACACAAAAATCCGCCGAAATAGTGACTTGCTCGATCGAGTAATGGTCTTCTGCTCGATCGAGCAAGCTCTGACCACGACTCGACCGAGCAAGGTTGGACTGCTCGATCGAGCAAACCTTCCTTTAGCTCGTTTTCTTCACTTTCCTTCATTTCTTCTCTTTTCTTCCTCGCTTCCCGTGCCTAGCTTCTACGATCCAACTCCGCCATGCTCCATATCATCTCAAAAAGCTCCAAATGCATCCAATCTGCATTAAAACATAACAAAAGCGGCAGAATCTATATTCCAGCTAAAATAGCATAGAAATAAGCAAGGAAAGACGGTAAATCGAGTTAATTGTGTCTACGGGAAGCATAAAATATGTATATAAATAATGATCATCAAACTCCCCCAAACCAATCCTTTGCTTGTCCCTAAGCAAAGCAACCAACACATACAAAGACAAACATACAAATGGTGAATGAAAAACTCAAAGCTAATGTTAATGCACATACAAATCCCAAGCTATCCATATCTATAACAAAGTAATGACCAAGTTTTACCAATAAAACAAATTCAAAGGTACGGGAAAGTAGAAAACGCAGCTCATAATCCAAGATTTTACATGATACCGTAGTATAGACAAAAACCAAATACCTTTCAATCTTGCAAGGCTCAATTTGTCGGATTCTCGCGGATTCACTCATGCACTCATAAGTTTATGTAAAGGTGAGTTTTGTGAAGATAGAAAGAAATAGAAACACTCACTCAACTTATGAAACATGCATGCATTCTAATGTGATAGTAATTTCCCCAACAAATACGCATTCGCTATAAAGTACATGAATCAGGACAAAAAGGGAGGCTAATGGGTGAAGGTATAGAAGTGGATTGTGCCAAGGCACGTATTATGGGAATGTGGGGCTAAGACCGGTAGTCGCAGCGACACTTTACCAAAACAAATCTACAAGACTAGCACAAACCAACACCGACTAGAGAAATCATCTTAAATTTTGACAACACAAGAGAGAGATCGATATTGCTCTCTAAATATGCATTAGACTCTAGTATAATCCCTTCCATTATCCCTTGAACAACTCAATGAAGCAACATATTTTTTTCTTTTCTTTTTTTCTCTTTTTCTCTTTTTCTCCTTTTCTTCTTTTTTTTTTCAAATCAAATCTTTTTTTTTCTTTTCTTCATCAATTTTTTTCTTTTCTTTTGCTTCACAACTTTTCTCAACAAAGGGAATAAATGACACAATTGCCAACACACTTGCTACACCCAATTGATATTCTCTTTGAAATCCCGACCCAACCATAGTAGACAAGTAGATAAGAAAAACATGCAACTGCGACTGTCCCGATAAGGTAGGCAAGTTCTAGGAATGTAGCTAATAGATAGGTTATGAAACAGGCTACAAATGTTCAAAATGGCTAAATATAAAGAACTCAATAATAAGGGTATAAAATCAAGTCTTTTTGGCTATGTGAGGCTTATTTGAACAAAAAGAACCACCTTTCCTCATGCACTTATTAGACGAACGCGTATAGTATCAAGAAACGAATGTCACACTTATGCAATTTGATGCTACACATTCCACAAGGAGTACCACACTCAAGCCTAAAAACAATGAGACCAGTTTATTGATGTTCCTGGCCTAAGAAGCTCTAAAGACCTCAGAATTTTAAGTGGTTTACCAACAAAAATTGCCAAATCTAATAAGCATAAGGTATGTCAAAAACGGTCAAGACTTGTACTATGAGCTTTGTTTTCAAAAATAGTAAGTCAAAACAATGTACATGGATAACTTATTTGGGATTCAAATGCAAAAACAATGCAAATTATCATCATTGTTATTCAATTCACCAAGACTCGACCTAATAAAATAAAAAACATGTTTTTGGATTTTGTAAATTTTTCAATTTTTATGAATTTTTTTTATTTTTAAATAAACTAAACACACAACTGAAATAAAGACTCTCCCCCAAACCTAAATGTCACAGTGTCCTCATTGTGACGCTAACAGCACAGCATCACACAATAACCAACAACAGCAACCTAAAGGACACAACTAACAAAGGGAGAAGGGGAAATAACTAAAAGAAAATACAATAGAAGAAAGTATAAGGATAGATAATACCAGTAATTAAGAGAATAAGGGTGAGGTAGTGAAGAACAAGGACGAAATAAGAAGAGGAATGAAGAGAAAATTGGTGAAAACTGGCTTTTTAAGCTTCGGGCAGGTTCGAACTGACCGACTCGATCGAGCAAAGGAGCTTGCTCGATCGAGCAACCTTCAAAATTCTGATTTTCAACCTTGCTTGAGTTGCTGGATGTTGGACGTAGCAAAAACTCGATCGAGCATGAGTTTGCTCGGTCGAGCAACCTGTGATGTTCAGCTTTGCACTTATTTTCTCTTCTTTTCTTCTTACTTTCTTTGCTTTGCTTTTCGTTTCTTATTATTAAAGCGACTTCCAATTGTATTAGCTGCAAACACTTAATAGAATTGTTAGATCGCTCCCTCACCGCACTCAATAAAGCACAAGTATAGTAACTATCCAAACTAAATCTAATGTAATTGTGACATTGATAATTAAGCTAAACGAAATAAATTTTACAAATGAAATACAAGTAAATGCCAGGTTGCCTCCCGGTTAGCGCTGGTTTATAGCGGTCCCGCACGACCGTGTTACCTCAAAGTCATGGTGGGTGATCAAGAGTGAAAAGGTCAACGGCCTCTCTCACTCCTATAAATGCTCTATCGTAATGGGTCTTTAAGTGTTGACCATTGACTTTGAACATTCCGCCCTTGTCGGTTTGTAGCGTAACCGACTCAAACTTGCTCACCTTGGTTTTTGTGAATGGTCTCGACCATATGGACTTGAGTTTACTCCGTGAGCTTCCAGCTTCAGCATTCCTGGAATTTAAGGCGATCTCCAGAGGATCCCTATCCAAACGCAAAGGGGGACAGTCATTAATAGTTAAATCCACAATATCGACCCTATGACATGTCTCTTCTAGTGGGGGGTGTTTCATTGCCTTATCTAGGTTGAATGTGATAGTGTCATCCCCCACTGTTAGTGTAAGTCTCCCATTCTTAACATCTATAACCGCCCCCGCAGTATGGAGGAATGGTCGTCCCAAGATGATAGGAGTTTGGGTGTCCTCAGCCATATCTAAGACAACAAAGTCAACTGGTATGAAAAACTTCCCTACTCTAACCGGTACGTCTTCTAAAATCCCCAATGGGTGTTTAATAGAACGGTCGGCCATTTGTAAGGTCATGTTTGTAACAGTAAGTTGACCCATATTTAACTTTTTGCATATAGAATATGGCATTACACTAACACTAGCCCCTAAATCACAAAGGGCTTTATCTATTGCTAAGCGACCTATATTACAAGGAATAGAAAAACTCCCTGGATCCTTTAGCTTAGGTGGTGATTTGGATTGCAAAACAGCACTGCATTCCTCAGTAAATGCAACCGTCTCCACTTCATTAAAGGACCGCTTCCTTGTTAATATATCCTTTAGAAACTTTGCATAGGCCGGCACTTGAGTGATCAACTCGGTAAATGGTACACTCACTTGTAAATTCTTCACTACCTCCATAAACCTCACAAACTGTTTATCGAGCTTTGATTGATGTAGGCGTTGAGGAAAAGGAAGTTTAATTACAATGGGCTCGGCTTCTTTGGATTTGGAAGATGAATTTGAAGACTTTTCATCCAAATCAGGGGTTGCTCGATCGAGCAGAGGTCTTGCTCGATCGAGTTTTGGTGTACTGTAGCTTTCAGAAACTTCCCGAGGCAAATTTGAGCAAATTTCCTGGGTTGCTCGATCGAGCAAGTGGGTGCTGCTCGATCGAGCAACCTCTGTTTCAACCTTATTTTTGCCTTTTTTCGAACTTTGATCCGCAACTTCCAAGCTTTCATTGGTTTCATCCCTTATCATTCCAGGGCCTTCGTAATGTGTTCCACTCCTCAGGGTGATGGCATTGACTTGCTCATGTGGAGGGTGTCCTTGAGGAGGAAGATTACCCGGTTGTTTATGTGGATTTTGAATTGCCAATTGGGCAATTTGAGTGTCAACCATCTTATTATGAGCTATCAACTGTGAGATCTGAGCATCTTGCTTTTGTTGGATCATGAGACTCTGCTGCAACATGGCTTTCAGTTCCGCCATGTCATTACTTGGAGGTGGTGGAGGTGGAGTTTGTTGAAAGTTTTGGCCTCCTTGATTGGAACGATTATAATTACCTTGGAAATTGCGATTCTGAGGAATCACATAAGAGGAACTTTGTTGCTGATGTGGCGGTAGGGTAGGATTAAGAACATTCTGACTTCGGTAGGATAGATTGGGATGCTCTTTTGTCCTTTCGTTGTAAAAATTGGAGTAGGGTGTACCTTGCTTAAAAGATTGAAAGGCAAGGACTTGCTCAACCGTACTCATACATTCCACTGCATTATGCCCCATAGTGCCGCATCTTTCACAAGTTGGCTCTTGTTGAACCATGGCATGAACCGTTTGCTTATTTTCCAAAGACTTTAAAGTTTGTAACTCGGCAATTTTGGCAGTTAATGCCTCTAACTGAGCTGCAACTGCATTATCCGTACCTCCTCTCCTCACATTACCCCTAGGATTCCCATACTCGGCATTGTGAGTAGCCATCTCATCAATTAACTTCCAAGCATTGGCATCAGTAGTGTTATTTTGGAATCTCCCATTAGCAGCAGAATCCAACAAATTTCTCTGATCATCATATAACCCATTATAAAATTGGTTGCATAAGAACCAAGTATCAAAACCATGATGGGGAACAGACTTGACAAGCTTTTTGAAGCGAACCCAGGCCTCATTAAAGTTCTCTTGGGGACCTTGTTTGAAACTTGTGATTTGACTTCTAATGGCATTGGTTTTCTGTGGCGGAAAATATCTTTTGTAGAATGCAAGAGCCAAAGAATTCCAATCGGTGATGCCAAGTGCAGCCATATCCAACTCACTCAACCAATCTTCTGCCCCGTCTCGTAGTGAAAAGGGAAACAACACTAACTTAAGCTGATCTTGTGTGACTCCAGCCGTTAGAGGAATAGAGCAACAATAGTTAGTGAATTTCTCCATATGCTTAGCAGGATCCTCAGTAGGGCTTCCTCCAAACATATTTCGCTCCACCAAAGAGATATAAGATGGACGAATCTCAAAAGTACTATTACCCGTAGTAGGGAGTTGAAATCCCTTGGGAATAGATGCAACAGTAGGCTCCGAATGGCTGGCTAGAGTAGGCATGGTTGTAGTAGATGCAGAAATAGGTGTATCCTCTTCTAAGGATGGTTTTTCTGCGACGAATTCGGCGTAAACTGTTTCAAGCGTACTCAAGTCTTCCGCTTCTTGAATTTCCTTCCAAAAGTTTCGTCTAGACCGGAGAGTCTTCTCTGGTTCGGAATCGTAGGGAACGAGAACGGACCTAGAACACCTGGGCATAAACAAAAACTAAAGAAAAGGATGAGAACTGTCTCAAGGAACTTAGGTTCCCTGAGACGAAAAAGACAAACTAAGAAGAAACAAACAGAAAACTGTTGCCTCCCCGGCAACGGCGCCAAATTTGATATGGGTAAAGTCGCGTCACCTTAATCAAAGTAAAACCTAATTCACTACTAACTAATAGTCAGCGGTAAGCAAGGTATCGAATCCACAGGGAGGCGGTAGTATTCTAATCTGTTAAACTAGGTTTGTCTCTAAAGTAACAATTCGGGGTTTGAGATTGGTTTCTAAACTAATAGCAGTTAATAACAACAACTAAAGTAAACAATAACAACTAATAACAATAACTAATAATAATAACAACTAGTAATAAGCAATAACAAACTAATAAGGTTGAAAACAATGAGATTAAAAGTCTAGGGTCACAGGTTCACTAGGATTATTGTTCAGGGATAGGGAGTAATCAATTATCATGCAATAAAGTTATCTAAGGTCACAAGATCGGTCGATTCAATTATGCCCTTTAGATCTACGATTAACATGCGGTCGCTATCATTAAACGAGTTCTATTCAATTATCGTAGCCTATCTTAGTCTTAACCCGGTCGGTGTCAATCCTAATTTGCAAGACTAGTTAATTAATCCTGGCCAGTAATCAAACAACTAGAATTAAAACGATAATCAAACGATAACCATGCAATTGCAATTTAATCAATTAATCTACCCCTTCTAACAATCCTAGATCCCCTTCAACCCTAGAAAGAAATTTAGCTACTCATAATAATATAAATAACAACAATAATAATTAAAGTAAACATAATTAACAACAATGAAAGGATGAACAAAGAATAATTAAGAACAAGAAGGCAATTAACTGAATAACAAAGAAAGATTGAAGAATACCGATTACAAGATGAACTAAAGACAATCGTCTTTGATGAATAAAATCCGGAGGCAAGCAAACTAAATTAGGGTTTCTGAATTAAAGCCTAAAAGTAATCAAAAGCATAGAAAAGCATGTATAAGAATATCTAATTAAGAAAGACGAGCTTTCTTTTTATATTACAAAAGATCCTACTAATTAGGTTAAATTTAAGGAAAACACGAAAATCCGCCGAAATAGTGACTTGCTCGATCGAGCAAGGGCCTTCTGCTCGATCGAGCAAGCACTGACCACGACTCGACCGAACAAGGTTGGACTGCTCGATCGAGCAAACCTTCCTTTAGCTCGTTTTCTTCACTTTCCTTCATTTCTTCTCTTTTCTTCCTCGATTCCCGTGCCTAGCTTCTACGATCCAACTCCGCCATTCTCCATATCATCTCAAAAAGCTCCAAATACATCCAATCTGCATTAAAACATAACAAAAGCGGCAAAATCTATATTCTAGCTAAAATAGCATAGAATAAGCAAGGAAAGACGGTAAATCGAGTTAATTGTGTCTACGGGAAGCATAAAATATGTATATAAATAATGATCATCAAAAATAAACCTAGGGGAATGGAGTAAGTCTCAGAGCTAGCAACAAGTCAATGTTAAACAGTTTAATGCACTCGATCAATCGCTACAAAGCTTAATACGAAAGTGAACGAATTTATACAATCTTGGAAATAAATTAGACTTTCGACCTTGCAAGACTCAACCAAATTCGGACTCTCACGGGTCACTCTTCTCTCAACAAGCAAATGGTAAGTAAATATGTATAAGAAAGAGAGAAGAAAATATAGTCACTCACCTAGACTACGACTGATACAACATGCATTGCTAACTAACATGAAAGATGATTCAAGCACCATACACACGTATAACCACCGTTCAAAGACAATCACGTGTCGAACATTTGCAAAAGATATAGATATGTGAGGCTAACTGGTAAGAAGGGCAAAACAATTAATGGAAATGTGAGGTTAAATAGCCAAGCTAGTTCCTAACAAAACCGCAATAGAACTCGTTCCATTCTTCCTACTATCAAAAATTAAGCTCGATGCCTCTACAAATCTAGGCATAAACAACACAAATCCCATATAACACCTCGACAAGACAATGATACGCATAAGAGGTGTAAACAACAAAACTTCAGCCAATTATTTTTTCAATCTATTTTTTTCATTTTTTCTTTCTTTTCTTTTCTCTTGGCTGATTAAGGAATAACCTCTCGATCTAGCAGAACAAGTCACTCGATCGAGGCACATAAACACCAAATCCGCTCGATCGAGCTAAACAAAGTACTCGATCGAGACACTATCAACACTTCTCTTCTTTTTCTCGCAAATACCCACTCCAATCAATGAAAACGAGCCAAAACTGACGCAATGACATAAAATACCTCGACTACTAAACTAGCTCAGCAAAGGTAGGCTTAATTTAGGATGTAGTTAAGGGCAACAGGCAGATATGGCTTTATGTGGAGTTAATGGGGTAAAATGAGAAAAAGGGAGATGCAAATATTCTCAAAACACGTTATACCGACCACAAACCCAATGCGTGCAGGCAATAAGAAATCAAAATTCATATACAAGCAAATGACATGAGATGTGGGGAGTAACTACTCTCATTCCTAGATGAACTGGTCATGGATGTCACCAGTTATAGGCTCTAAAATCTCAGAATATATAAGTAGTTTGCCAAAATGTTGAGTCAAGTCTAATAATCAAATGTCAATTCCAAGACAAAATTCAATAGTTCGCTATTTCGATTTCACTAAGTAAGTCAAGAAAGGTGCAAAGAATAGCATAAAATAGACTTGTAGTGCAA
The DNA here is from genome assembly GCA_022085475.1 of Heliosperma pusillum. Lineage (NCBI taxonomy): Eukaryota > Viridiplantae > Streptophyta > Magnoliopsida > Caryophyllales > Caryophyllaceae > Heliosperma > Heliosperma pusillum. Next base: position 10,234 of record JAIUZE010070659.1, on the reverse strand, counting down.
TTTCATCATGAACAAGACTCCAATCCGACTCAACTATATGCAAAAATAAACGTGATATTTTTTGATTTTTTCAATTTTTTTCTAATTAACATGAATTGTAAACGTGAATGCAATACAAATGCAAATGCAGACGCAAAAGGATGTAAAACACTTCCCCAAACCAAAACAGACAATGTCCTCATTGGCTAAAGCACAAAAGCAAAAGGGAAAGGGAAAAAAAACAACCTAATACATGTTCCTAAGGAATGAAATATAAATGAAGAATGGAAAAACAAAAGGAACAGAAACAACTCACAAAACAAAGCTTCCCCAAACCAGCATCAAAATAGGGGTCGATCGAGTAGACATTCCACTCGATCGAGCACTTTTCCAGATATAACCGCTCGATCGAGTAACTCTGTTTTGCTCGATCGAGCACTTTCGCAAATGCACAGCTTTCGGTTTTGAGCAACTGCTTTCCGCTTCTTCTCCTGCAAAATCGATGCCAACCGATACCAAAAAATACCAAAAATTGTCTAGCAGGAAAAGTGAATTGTCCATCTAAACTACGGATTATCACGTAGTAGTCTAATTGTCTAACTGAAAACGCAATAAATTGTTTTTACAAGTTGCACGGGGTTGCAAACCCGGCTACCAACCAAATAGTTTCATGAGAAGGCCACCGTTTGGCCCTTTGACTTGCGGAAGTACCCTCAGCTGCGGTAAGTTCCGTCTTCTTCCTCCACACGTACGTTGGTTTCTTGGAGTCTAACTCCACTTCGGAATCACTTGCGTACATGCGAGCTCCTTTGTCCTTCTTGGACTTCTTCTTCTTGACGTCGTCACGCGAACCGGGCTTTCCCTTTTCCAGCTCCAATGCCGCCGCGCTATGATCTGTAAGGCAACATACAACAACATGTTCCTCCAATTTGCTCCCAAGCTGGGGCGGAGGTGTTACGGTAGCAATGGGGATATCACAGATAGGAGCTATAGGTTCGACAGGAACCGAAGCTTTGTCATGCGTGAATAAATCAGGTGTGATATCAGATAAGGGAAGTGCGTAGCATGGTGACACAAGCATAGGACCCTTATTAACATGAGACTGCGTGAATACTAAATTCTCCCCACCTATTTGAAAAGTCAGAGTCTGTAACCCAACAACAATAACCGCTTGCGCAGTATGCAAGAACGGTCTTCCCAAAATGATGGGAGTGTGAGAATCCTCAGGTATATCCAAAACTATGAAATCGACCGGGATAAAGAATTTTCCTATTTGCACAGGAACATCCTCTATGATTCCTAAGGGTCGAGATAAGGTCCTATCTGCCGTCTGTACCGTCATGTTTGTACACTGAAGCTTCGTAAAGCCTAACTGTTTGGCTAAAGACAAAGGTAAGGCGCTAACACTAGCTTCTAGGTCACATAACGCGTTGTCTATGAGATAGGTACCTATATGACACGGTATAGAAAAACTACCTGGGTCAGACAGCTTAGGGGGGCATTTGTTCTGGAGGAACGCAGAGCGTTCCTCAGTTAACGCTACAGTCTCTACAATGTCTACGGACCTCTTACGCAAAAGAATTTCTCGGATAATTTTTAAGTAAGAGGGTACCTTTAATATGAGGTTTGCAAAAGGAACGTTCACCTTGAGATCGCGTACAATGTCAGCGAACCGAGCAAATTCCTTCTCGACCTTAGCCTTCTTCAATCGACCAGGAAACGGAACTGGAATGTCCGGATTACCACGTTGCATATCCTTGACAATGGCATTGTTGATCATCCGCTTGCTTAACCCCTTCGAACGAGCTTCTCGCTCATGAAAACCCATCGATCGAGTATCTAAGTCACTCGATCGAAGATTATCCGAGCTTAAATTGCTCGATCGATCAGCTTCCTCAGTCAACTTATTCGATCGAGTAACTGGATTCTCTCGATCGACCACTTGTCTATCTGAATCACTCGATCGACCATCATCAACCTCTCGATCGAGTAACAAGCTTTCTGATTCACTCGATCGACTAACACTTATCTCTCGATCGAGTATTTTCTCCTTCAATTCATTCGATCGACTAGTACTAACCTCTCGATCGATTACATTATCAGCAACATTCTTCGCAACATCAGGATGCGCACCAGAAATATCAGCAACTGTACCAGGACTGTCATAAGCAAGACCGCTTCTTAGAGTAATCATGTTCAGCGTCTCCTTGTTCTTATCAGTTTGAGACGGTAATTGCCCGGGTTGCCTAATCGATCGAGCTCCTGCCAATTGAGCAATCTGCGACTCCAAAAGCTTAATAGTAGCATTCATTGCTTGATCAGTTTTGCTTATTTGGACAGCTAAAGCTTGGATCATAGACTTTAACTCCCCGATTTCTGAAATTCCTACAGATGAGGAACTAGCTTGCTGCGAAGACTGGATTTTCTGGAATCCTTGCTTGTGCGGCGGTTGATACGTCGGCTGTGGTGGTGGAGGTGTAGGATTTAAGACGTTCTGGCTTGTCCATCTCAAATTGGGATGGATATTCCCTTGATTGTAATACCCACCTCCTTGACGGTATTGTTGAAAGGAAAAGACTTGTTCCTTTTCAGCAAGACTGTGACACCCTCAAATTTGCGGAAAGAAAAAAAATAATTTAAATACATAACGAAGGGTGTCATAAATAAAAAGGTTCATTACAAAAGAAAATTAATATTATACATAAGAATTATACAAGACGGGAGACATCTCTCCCGTATAAATACGGAAATAAAAGAGTGTATAATAATATACAATCTAAGAACCGAATATAGGTCCAAGTAAAAATACTTATCGCTCGCTAAGCTCGTCATGTACCCAAGTATGCATCACCACCTGTTCGACCGCATTAAATATAAACACGGAAGCCACAGTCAGTGGGGAGTAACTCCGAGTTCTCCCAGCCACGAAATGTCGAGTTTAATGAAACATGAATAACATAAAAGCCATGTATATGGAAAATACAAAACTTAAACATATATGATATGCTTTTCATGTTATGAAACAGATAACTAACAAATAACCTAGCATGTGAACGCTATCATGTGAAACCGATAATAAACTATAACTCGAGGTAGGGAAGCTGGTATGCTAGCTCAGAGGTTCCTCTCAGAAACATGGCCATGATACACTCAAACCCTAATCAACACGTAATCATGTTAATCAGTTAACAATCGGTAATCCAAACTCTATCAATCTTATCCGCTTGCATCTCACCTTCTAACACTCATAGAATCATACAAACATGAAAGACCAATACTTCTACAAACAGGCATATTCATTAGCGGAAACCGTGTCAATAGAAAGACCTTCTGTAACTCGAGTCTATACCACGAGGTAGGATATACTTATATATTTAGGCTCAGCGGTCACTCTAGTAACATGGCCCAAATACCAAGCACACATCTAGGCTCAGCGGTTACACTAATAACATGGCCCAGATCCAAAGCACATATCTTAGCTCAGAGGTTCCTCTCAGAAACATGTCCAAGATACGACTCAACCCTAAACCTAGACTGCGCAGACCTAGAGAAATGCGAAGATCCATCGCATCCAAGACCCATGATACAATCACATGAGTACACCCTAAGAAGATCCATCAAAGGGGTTGGCTAGTACTAAAGCTGACTCCATTTCCCCAAAGTGGAAACCATGGCAGCCATGCCCCGACTTGAAGATCCATCAAGCCGGGAACACAAAAGCTATCAAGCCGCAAACTCCATATGCTCGTTAAAGATAGTACGGGCCTATCAATGTCATGGTCCAAGATACTCATTTAGAATTAGAATGGTCAAGACGCCATATACTCATAATTCTCTATGGGTACTTAGTCAACACGACACCAACCATATAATCAAACAGTCACGGGAAAAACATCCTATCATGTGACTAATTGCATATAAATCATAATCAAATATCATATCGCCTCATATCTACTAAGGCTAATTCATTAATTAAATAAAACCTTACTTGAAGACAAATCCCCGACCCGAGTCCCGCGACGGGTCATCAGTCAAACCGGGGCTGACTAGATCTTAGTTTGACCAAACCCGTTTGGTCAAACCGGCTAGAAACAAAGTCTTAGCCCTCGAGGCTTGAACATAAGAATATCACATTCATTTCATGTTATTTCATTCTATTTCTAACATGTGAATTATTAAAATCATACGAAAACCCGTTTAACTTAACGGATATCAATTTAAACTACCATCTCGTATTATAATTTCTAACATGTGAGAAATAGTAATTTTATGAAAAACCTTTTTAATTAAATATTTTACTTATTAATATTTCTCACTTGCTAATTATTACAAAACGCGATAAAAATAACGATAACTCAAAAACCGTCACAAGTCCCAAGGTGGGACCCACGGCTGATTTTGGGCCGAGACACACATGGGCCTGGACTGGGCCCCACGGGCTGGTTTGGGCTGTTTTGGGCCTTTTTATCGACTTTACTAAAAACCGTTTTCTAATTATTTCCCGCATGCTTTAACATAATTAAAACCCGTCAAAACAACAACATAACTACCAAGTATCGACACAACCCAAAGACCAAAACCCGGACCCACCATGGACCAACCCAGACCGGGTCTGAACCGGCCTGGACCGGCTGGTTTGGTCCGGTTCACAGCCCCTAAACCGCCCCCCTAAACAGCCCCAAAACCGGTTCCCACAACAACAAACACAAATTATTTCCAACATGTTTTAATTAATCAACAACCATTTTAACATCCAATTCAACCATCATGCATATTAAAATCATGATTATGAAGAAATCATAAATATATGTCAAGAACACCAACATGTTTATAAATTCATACCACATGATAAAAACGATTACTTATCATGTTACTAATAAAAACCGTAAATCATAAACACTAACTAAAGTATGTAACATTGATTCGTCGAGTAACTCGGAATCGTTACCTTAGCTAGCACACAATCAAGTAGCACCAAAATATAAGAACTAAGAACTAAGAAACCCGTCTTCTAGTCTTCTCCTAAAATATACGAGTCACCAAACTCGTCTTCAACATCTTCCCCTATAAGAAATGACAAGAAAAACATTATTAGAACTTAAACTTGATTTTCCATAATTAAATGTTGAAAACGATTTTGGCGGATTTGAAATAAAACCGTACTTGAAGATGGAGAGCGAAGAGGAGGTTCTAGAAATATAAGTTAGGACGGATTTAATTAAGAAATGAAGGTTTTATGATGATTTTGCTCAAGAACGACGAAGAACGGATGAAGAACGCTCAAGAACAAATGAAAAACGATGAAGAACGATTAATTTGATCTTAATTTGATTTATTGTAAAATGAAAAGTTGTTAGTGAGTATGTGGTGAGTGAGTGCCGTGTAAATATAGAGGAATTAGGAAGTCGGATTTTGAAATTGTTGTTACGGAATTGACTCGCGTCTAATAATTATATTACGGTAATCGATTAAATATAATTAGCGATTAAGTTAATTGAACTAAATATCAAGATATTATGTTATTATAATGAAAAGAAAGGAAAATATCAAGGTGAAAGAAAGGACAAAGGAGACGTGTGAAATGGTGAGAAATCGGGTCTGTTATTAAGCGATTTGCGGAGTTTAAATTGACAGACCGATAAAGTTACGAATATCTTAGATATTTTTATTAGTTTAATCATAATAATTAAAAGATCTAATATGAGTGGAAAAAAAGTGACATGGCGCGTGTGACTCATGTCAAAGTCGGGTTTCGGGACTTAAGTTGACCCGGGAATAGTTAAATGACGTTTGGTTAAAACCGTAAAGTTATTCTTTAAATTCCGAATAAATTCAAAATAATTATATTAAATTATGATAAATCTAAATAAATCTTAATAAAAATAAATTAAAATTTATTATTTTCCAAATATAATTTCGGTCTTTAAAATTACGAGGCGAGTCGGGAAAAGTCAACGAAAGTCAAAGTTGACTAAAAAGTCAAGAAAAGTCAATGATGACTTAAAAGTCAAGAAAAGTAAATGACGACTTAAAAGTCAAGAAAAGTCAATGACTACTTTTAAAAAGTCAAGAAAAAGTCAAAGACGACTTAAAAGTCAAGAAAAGTCAAAGATGACTAAAAACGGTCTTTTCATGAAATCTCTCAGAAATTCCAAATACGAACGCAGAATTTCAAAATACGACTCGGAACAAAAATTTCTATTTTAAAACCTTAAGTCTGCTGAAAAGTGTTAGAAAATATTTTTACTAGAAAAATTGGGTACTTTTCGGGTTGTTACAAAAAATGTTTTGATCTTTTCTATGCAGGCCGATCTCCAAAGGAGTGCTATAAAGATGAGCACGGCCTATGAGATATATGCCAAACTTGTGACCATGTTTTCACAAGCTCCTAGAATCATTCAATATGAAACGAAATCCTCGTTTTTCGACATGAATCTTAAAGAGGGCCAAAAGGTTAGCCCTCATGTACTCAAATTGATTGAGCATGTCGAGGTTCTTAAAGTACAAGGGGTTGACATTCCCGAACAACTCGTAATTGACCGTGTACTACATTCCTTGGGGAGAATCAAGGCATATGTGCTGTTTAGGGTAAACTACAATATGCAGAATATGCAAACCTCTCTTCACGAATTGCACAAAATGCTTGTGCAAGCGGAGAGAGACATGGGGCTAAATGTTAACACCACCAAGGATGTACTTCACATCAATAACAAAAGCAAGGGGAAGTTCAAAAAAAGGGGTGCAAGCAAGGGAAAGAAGCCCTCCTCCTACAAAGGCAAAGGAGAAGCTATTGAAAATAGCTCACCAAAGCCTAAGAAAGGTGCCTCATACGAGGACAAAGGCCATTATTTTAATGGCGAAGGGAATTGGAAAAGGAATTGCCCAAAATATTTAGGAGATATCAAAGCCGGAAAAATTGTTTCCGTTGGTAAATTTTCATCCCTATCTTTTATGTTATGATCTCAACTTTGGTATATAGATACAAGTTGTGATTCATACCCTTTTTAATTGTAATTAGGGCACCCAAGCAAGGACAAGGACAAGCAAGCCTAAAGATGTTCTTCAAAGGGAAGCTAAAGTAGCCACCCATGGATGAAGACATGAGAAAGCTTGGACTCATTTTGTGTTGTCTTCTTATTGGGTTTTATTTTGTGACATGTTTTAGAAACTCTTTATTTCCTTGTTTGACAATGGAAATTTGTTTATTTCCTTTTATGAACAATTGGTTGTAATTGGATATTAGTGACTTGGTTTTCAACCCAAGTCACTCGGTTTATGAAAACTTTTTCATTCTAAAACTTGTCATTATACTCTACTTGAACTAATAACATAAATTATATCGACTCAAATTGATCATATAAGTATTACGATGATTGGATCATTATAATAAAAGGCTAAGAATTCGATTCTCACTTTGAAAGATCAATTGCTAAGTCGCAATTGAGTTATTGAACTCAAAATAGGGAATCTACCAAACCAATTGGCCATACCACTTATAAAGAAAGTAAATGACATGAATATGAGTTCACCTCTTTACCTCTTATAGAACTAGTCTATATTGAAGCTAAGATTCGGTGTCTTTACAATGAAGTCTTTAATAGATCACTTAAGGTCATGTTGTGATACTTCTACCTCCCTCACGAGTATGAGTACAAAATTGTTTGTGGCTCATAAGGCTATCTTTAAAGAAAATAATTGTATTTTTTAAAGATAGAGTGGAAGAAAATAAGCCACAACGAAAACCTAGTTAGGAACTAGTGAGAAAACCAAAAAGAAAATGTTCTTAGGTTAGACTCAAGACTAGTGAGGAGACCAAAAGAAAGCGTTCTTTGGTGAATCCTTAGACTAGTGACGAGACCAAAAGAAAATGTTCTTGAAATAATAAGATTATAATCTATAAAGTGGAAGTACCTAGAAATTTTTAAAATTTGATTTTCTAACATAAGAAACTTATGTAACTATATGGAATCTATGCAAAAGAAAATATTTTATTTGGAGTTGTCCAATTGTAGTTGCATGGATAGACATATAGATGTCTACAAAAGCCAAGTTAATGCGTAACTATGCTTAGATCCAAATCATCAATGAAATATCTCATAATAGGTGTGTACAAGATACACATCAAATCCACAAGTCCAAATACGGATTTAGAATAGGATGTGTACATGGCACAAGCCTATTGTATGTATCTACCTAGAGGTTATGATGATCTTTTCTATTATAAGATATAAGAAGGGTTTCACTCGAATTGTCGAAAAGTCATGTATAGACATGAAATTCAGTGGGAGTTAAAGTCATGTATAGACATGAAGTTAAGTGGGAGTTTAAGTTATCATGTAAAGACATGAAATTCAGTGGGAGAAATTGTTTTCCACGTGAATGACGTTTCATTCATTAAGAGTGACATATTCATATTACCTTTTGGAAAGGAGTGGTTGGATTTTAATGTTGGATAAAAGAGGGCAACATGTATACTAAAATCAAAGTCTATTGTGGAATAGAATATTTTAGCTTGCATTTAAAAGGTATCTTATATCGATAAGATCCTTAATCTCTTCAACAAGTTAAATAGGTTGTTTATGTGGATAAAAGTGGGATCAGTATGATAGGGTCATAGTCATCCACTGAACCTAAGAGTTGTTGATCACATGATACCGATCATGTATGCCATTACATGCACATACCTAAATGAATTGTATGCTAGGAGCATGACAAGCCCATAACAAATCAATCCAGATGAGTGTCATTGGATAGCCTACAAGAACATCCATAGAGTTCTCAAGGAGGACTAGGGATTCATCTTGTGTTTGGTAGAGAAAATTTGGTGATGTGGTAAAGGTTACACAAAACCAAATTTCCAAACTTATAAGGATTTATTCGAATCCTAGGCGTACCTTTGTTATAAAAGAAGCGAATAACTAAAAGGATGATTGAAGAATCAATCATTATAAATTCTACAAATAGAGACGTAGTACATTATGATGAGAATAAGGTGGCTTACAAGGAGCTAATGGTAGCTCATTTCACCTTAATACCTATCAGTTATCATGATAACGAGTGGGAGCATCTTTCAAGTTAAAGAGCCCAACACTAGATAGAGATCTAGATATGTACATATATGAATTCATGTTATTAGGAATAACATTGGATGTAAGGAAAAAGCAATTCACAAGGTTGGAATAAATGAATATATGGTCTATTCACAGCCCAAGCCTTTATTTCATTTAATAAGATCGTCATGAATTGTCATGGACGAAATATACTTTAGATTATATGATATGAAGCAATAACATTGTGTTGATTGTTCATATATGATAATCACATTTATCGTTTGAGTTTCATAAACTCGGGTTTGTGCTTTGTTATATCCAATGGATTGTAGAGACAATTTTGGACTCCATTAAAGTGGACTGATTTAACATAGCATTGGCTCCTAGTCACTTATATGAGGTGACATCTCGAAGTGACTAGATTGTGTTGCGATTGATGGCAAGTTCAAGTGTCATAGGGTCATAAGGGATGACAAATCGCTCACATAGACAGATTGTAAGAGGCAATCTGTCGGGCAGTGACCGCTTATAGAATTCTGGCAATTCTTGTAGCCTGGTCGTGGCAAGAGCTACTAGTATTCTTTTTGAGTCAATTCTTTGACTAAAGACTGTTTGCCTAAGGTGGCACAGTTTCAGAGTTACTTTGATTTATTCTCTATGACCTTCGTAACTGGGGTCAAATGGGCATCTTTTGGGTCATGATGAGCTGTGGCTATGCAAAGGGAATAGTGCGATAGGAATTGCCCACCCCTTGTTAGGGTTGTTTTAAATCTCAAGGCCACTCGAGGAGGAGTAAGCTGAAATACGTGGCCACGCTCGGAAGGTATCTATGGTAGATAATTCCGGTCAAACAGTTACTCTCCGGATCGAGGAAACCACTCTTGATATGATCATATGCAAGTACGACCTGCAAGACACCTTGCATTGAGTGGGAGATTGTAATAGGACAAGAGAATTGGTGACGCACACTTGTCTCGGACAAGTGGGAGATTGTTGGAGTAAGTGTCCTCAACAATAGTGCGATCACATAATTAAATCTCGATAATAAGAATACAAAGGGATGATGAATATTATAGTCAACTGGTCAACATAAATCGGTAATGATTGGCTCAATTGAGTTTGACGTTACTGTCGTATGACGGTGGTGATAAGTTTATCCCTTGAGGTCACACCTAAAGGACAATCCCCAATCATGTACATTAATT